>OMNN01065429.1:0-10411 GCA_900302755.1 Chromis chromis
CCAAAAGCACAAGTGCACATGGTTTTACTTGTGGAACCCTTTGACTTGTTTGCTTGCTCCCTTTTGTTTTAAATTGTTATAAATGATCTGTGTGTTTATTAATTTGCATACTCAAACTTTGAAAAGACTTTGCTCTCTTTTCATCTGCATTTACATACAATATCCTCTTATACATACTGCACTAGACACAGTGCAGCACAGTAGTTATATACTTCAGTTAAGCATATACACTGTGTGTAAGACTATCCTTTCAGGTCACATTGCTCATTGAGTCTTCTGTGTGAAGGCCCTTGTTAGTAGTTCTTTTCAACTTCTGTTGGCTTTTCAGTTGTGCTAGGATGAGTTTTTTTTGTCTCTGTGTGAAAGGGATTGAAACATCTCTATGCTGGCCTGACTCTGAGCATCAGCTAAATGCCTGAAGTGTGAAATGTAAATGATATTCTACAACTTGGCATTTAGGGAGTCTAAACTGAATGTGAGGAACTGGATTTACAAGCACACAATCCTATAGCTATAGCTTATCACTTTATTAATCTGAGAAAAGTTAAAAATGTGATCTGCACAATTTTTAATACCAACAAAGTAGATTTACAGTTTCTTCAATGCATGTGCATGTCAGTGAAATTCACAGTTTAATTCGTAGCTTTCTCCCACTGACCCTGCTGAGCTGTTGGCCAGCTCTCTGAGACTGGCTGGGTTCCTGATGAGTTTGTCCAGGATTGTGACAATCTGTCCAAACTTTGGCCTGTCGCTGCGCCCCTTCTCCCAGCAATCCAACATGAGCTGGTGCAACACCACAGGACAATCCATGGGAGCAGGGAGACGGTAGCCCTCATCTATTGCTTTGATCACCTACAGGGAGAAATATATCAAGTTCTATGATTAATACCAGACAAGGAAATACAAACTGAGACTGAGAAAAAAGTGTGTCTTTATTGTTGCAGGCATGGTATATGAGCACTGTGATGAGTAACACTGCAACTGAGACATGATGTATGTGTTTGTGACTCACATCCTGGTTGGACATCTCCCAGTAGGGTCTCTCTCCGTATGAAATCACCTCCCACATGACGATACCGTAACTCCACACATCGCTGGCTGAAGTGAACTTCCTGTAGGCTATGGCCTCTGGAGCCGTCCATCTGATGGGGATCTTTCCTCCCTGAAAACACAAAACAATTAACACATTTATCCACACTTAACTCGCTGCTTTTCGCTGACTATAATGGCGTAAATACCTAAAGGCTGTTTAATTAGCTGGTTTCTGGGTAAGTGTCATAATGAATCAAAATAAAGGAGAGTGGAAGGAGTTATAAGATGGTGGCTGCAGAGAAACCTGGTGCAGCAGCGTCTTCAAGAACAGAGCAGCTGAGGTTATACACCAACTTAGCAAAGGACTTCTCTCTAATAGGCTCACAACACAAGGTTGCCCCAGTGTTTGTTCTTGCACTTGTCTTTCTTCTGCCATCAGTTTTCTTTTTTTCCCCCTGCCTTTGTTGTTGATGCACAGATCAAAAGGATTCCATACAGCCGGCTGTATAGACACAATAGGCAGTGAGATACCCCCGCCCTCTCTCTTTCACTCTAACACACAGCGTACCTCTATAGGCTCGCTTCAGCTTTTTAACATGCGGCAGCTGCCTCTGCACCACCTAGCATTCCCCATCTCTGCTTGGTCAAAGTCAAATAAAAGACAAAGCTGCCAAGTCACTCGGCACTGTACTTTTGTTTCCACCACCCCCTGTCCACCCCTACCCCATCTCCTTTTTTTCTCTTAACTGCTCTCCCTGGATCTTCCTCCTGCCTTCCCTCATTCTCTCTCTCCCTCCCTCTCTCTCTACTCTCCCCCAGCCTCCCTGGATCTCCGTCTTATTTGATATCCACTCCTCTCTCTCTCTCTTTCTGTCTCTTCCCCATCTCTGCCTCGGCCTCTACTACCCCCCTTTCCCCTCCCCTCAATGCCTGCAGCTCTCCATCTAGGTCTCCTGACATCAGTGGGAGTTTGTGTGTGATTGCAATAGAGCAGTCAGCGGCTGATACACTCCTCCCAGGGCAATGCTAATGCCATATTAAAAATAACATCCCCAACACTTCCTATGAATATGAATAATGCCATCTCCTTGTGGACATTTTAGATGAGTTACTCCACAGTGGTTTAACTCACTGACGTTTGAGTTTCTTCATTCTCTCTGAGCTCTCTGAGAGGATGTTAACGTGAACAAAGACTTCTCTGATTTGACTATATATAGGCTAAAATATTAATATTTTGGGTGTATGCATTCATGCGGTGCATGAATTTAATTTTGCTAACAGCACATATTCAGCAGCTGTGAGTAGAGCCCTGATACAAAGCGGTTCGCAAAACTCTGCAGTCCAGTATTAAAGCATTATACAGTCCAGTCAGTATCCTAAAAAAAACAAACAGTTTTTGCCGAGTTTGAACATGCATCCTTGGGAGCCTGAACTTGACACTTTGGATTTAGTACTCAAAAATTGAGACTACTGAGAATGCAAAGGTGCAGTACGCTCAGTTTGAAACTAGGACATCATCATACTTGCAGACATCACTTGACCAGCTCAGTTCTGGTGGTTGCACTTCATTGTAAAGATAAACAATCCTAACTCAAAGGTTCACTCAGTCACTAACATTGCATTTTTTAGTGTTTTTAACTTTATTTGGAGAAAAAAACTGAAACGATTAGTATGATTTTGTGTCTGTATCTACTAAATATTCTACAATGCCAACAGAGTATTTATTTTAGGTCAACATCAGCCTTTCTGTCACCAAAATATTTCCATACAACTGATATTGCCTTTGTTTTGCAACCAAATCTTCCTTTTATCAGTGTTTCTCTCCTGCCACTCATTCATTTTGCTGCATATGTGGATCCTGAATGTCAAGAACCTTTGTGTCTTGTAGATAAAGTTTAATTAAACTCAGTGTATCCAAGAACTCTTAAACAGGAGTAAATTATATCCGACTTCTCTTGTAGATTATGCATGGAATTAGAATACTGTAAGTTTTGTTTTTGTATCAAGCAGCAAAAAAAGTTGTTTATTTTATTTGTTTATTTTAGTTCATTTGCATTACACCGTATTTCAAGCAAAATGACTATTGCGCTTTCACACATCGCAATGTCAGTGCTAAAATTATATATTGTGCAGCCCTGCACAGTGTATTTATTATTTTATGTGCTCACGCAAAGAGCCAAAAAATCTTCTGAGTCAGCAGCATTGTACAGCATTAACTGTCTAATACAAACCTTCAGTCAAACCAATTTGGCATCAACAAATACTTGATTGTGACTGAGAGCCAACCTTCTTTAAAAAAAGTAATTTTATTCCAAGTTATTATGTCCTGTATCTTCAGTTTAAAACTTAGACTCACTGATATACTGAAGTAAAACTGTTGAGATGGATGTACTGCTGATACATGTACTGCTATTATTTCTTTGCCTGCTAATTGGTAGCACATCCATTGCCTGTGTGGGAGCACTCGCTTTGTTTGTGTCTGTTTGAATCAACTGTGTTTTGCATCGGGTCTAATTATCTGCAGATACATTTCTTTAACTGGCTCTGGCTGTTTTTGGGCCCTCTTTGGAGTAGGTCTCTTTGTTTAAGATTTATTTATGCATATCTGGTTTAAGTAAGTTTTCCACCCGCCTGTTTTAGTTCAGTAACAATAACGTAGAGGTCAGTGTTTGGATGAACTATAATTGTAGACATTTATTCATGGCAGATTGTGAGTGTGTCTTACCCTTGTAGTGTAGGCGGCCTCTGGATCGTCCTCCAGAACTCGGCTCAGGCCAAAGTCAGACACTTTACACACCAGGTTGCTGTTGACCAGGATGTTTCGAGCTGCCAGGTCTCGGTGAACGTAGCTCATGTCTGACAGGTACTTCATACCAGAGGCGATGCCCCGCAGCATGCCGACCAGCTGGATCACCGTGAACTGGCCGTCGTGTTTCTGGAGCGAGAGACAAGGAGAAACACAGAGGCTCAGTGATTAGGTTTGGGTCCTTTAACTACCTCAGCTGGAAGTGAAGGTTTAGGCCAGGATTCAAGCATTTGTGATGGCAGCAGTCCACGTTTCTCCAGTGTCCCTGAGCAAGACTAAGAATCTCTTTCAGCTCCTGCTAACCCTGCGCTTTGACCCCCCTGTGACGGGTGGCAGGCAAAAGATGAATTTCTCCTTCCAGGGATCAATGGAGGATCACAAAAAAATCCTACTTGCAGAGGATTGGATCTGACAGAGCAGACAAAACTTTCCTCTCTAATACTGACCGTGTGCCCATGCAGAGCTCACTGGATTTCAGATTTGAGCTGTCGTTGGCAGAGAGTGGAGCCTGTTGATCGATGATGGTCCAACTCACCTTCCTCTGCCAATTATTTCTGCCCTGGGCCAATGGTCCCCGTTAAAAAGCCATTCATGTTATCAGTCACCCTCTCTCCTTTATATCATCTCTCCTTCCTCTTCCTCTTTGTTCTCTCCATCCATCTCTGTCTTCCCTCAGTCTCTGTCTCAGAGAGGGAGAACTCTGTAATACTTTGATTCAGTCTCCATCTATCTATCTTCCTTCATCTTTCTGCATCTGTGCCCCCCCAACTCCCCCGTTCCTCTATCATTTCTTTTTTTTTCTTTCTCTCTCTCTCTCCCTCGGCAGCTGTGGAGTAAGTTAATTAGCCGGTGGTTTTGTGAGATGCTGATTGATTGGACTGTCTAACAAACCTACTGACTTCCTCTATCAATCTGCCCACCACATTGCACTGCCAGGAAGGAGGAGGAAGGGTGGGCAGGGCAGGGAAAGAGAGAGAGGAGAGAAATGCAGGGCAGGGAAGTTGGATGAGGAAATGAAGAATGAGAGAGGTGGAATTTTGGGCAAATTTTGGCACATTACTTTTCTTTTTACTAACAATGAGAAACTCTATATGCAGCACTGGAGAAGATGAAAACGTGACAGTGGGATGGGGATCGACAGTGTAGGAGGTGAAGAGGGAGACGAGCGGTTTTGTTATTTCAGAGGGAGATCTGCTTAATAAATGGTCAGCGTAATTAAAGACACATGGATGCCAGATGCACGGATGAGCTGTAAAAACCATAAAAGTAATTCCATAATTATATGGAGTCACTGCGGACACTCTTTATGACTCTCATTACAATGCATATTGTAGCAGGAAAACACTCATGTATCTGCGTATGCATGTTATTGTGTGCTGGTGTGAGCGTTTCAGGACATTATGCTTTCGCTATTTTTTATCTGTCACTTCACTTTGCGTCAGTGTTGCTGATGGGATTGGTGTCTCTTTAGCAATGGGCCTATCATCACAGCCTTAATGGCTCTGGAGCACTGCAGTGATTTTACTGGCTGACAAACAACTCTGAATATGAATCAGGGGGACGTTGAATGTGAGGCGCACCAGGGCTGCAACACGCTATTCATCTGGGTGTAGGCAAAACCTAATTCAGAGCTCCTCAGCTAAATCAATCCTGCATCTTTGCTACATTTGAGAGACACAGAGAGAGAGAAGAAAGATCTGCGGATATTACAGCATTACTATAAATCCTCGTCCTCTGCATCTCTCATTAAGTACACTTTTATGTATCCCTTGATAAAATGAATAGTATACACTAATTATGTCTGAAGGTTTGTGAAAGGATAGCTAGGAGGAATAATTATTTCAAAACCTGTATTCATGTGATGAATTACTCTTAAATTAATTACTATGATACAGCTCTTCTCTTTTCATGTTGATTTCGATCACAAAGCCATACCTCCACAGCCGTCCTTTGAGTTTTAAATCTGTTCAGTGATAGGGGATTGGCAAAAAACCTTTTATTTTACTGTGTGTTACATTTCCTGCTCTACAAACCTTGCCAAATACTTGATCAGCATACTGAATGCTCAAAGCGATATTTCTGCTGACTACATTATTATGTTCATTCATGATAATGCCAATTCCCCTTACATGTTTCTCTCCATTTACTATCCTGAGCTCTCTCCACGCTGAACACCAAATGACTTTCCTCGTGTTGCATTACATTTCGAATGAATTGTTGACTTCTGTTTGCCCTGACAAAGCAAATGTTGCACACAAAGCAATATAGTTTCTTTGTTTTATTGCCCATTTGTCAGCAGTCTGCTGCAGTTCTCTGTTCTTGGATAAGTGCATTTCACAGACCCAGTGTCAAAACTCATGTACTGAAAATGTGCGGCGACCACACATCAGACTGAATGTTTTTGTTTCTTATCCACCTCTCTGATCCTATTTACTGAACAAAAGGCTCAGTGTGTGTGTATTAAATATGTCATTAGTTCACCTCAGCTTTTCATGTCATCTCATAAAGAACTTCACTGTACTGTTTAGTGAAAATGTGCCATTTCATTTCAAACTGTCAGATGTCTCCCAGCTGTGCACATTTACCTGTTAGGAAATTCTACTCTGGTTCTTTTTTTTTAGGTTATGTAACTGTATTTTTGACACTGTGGTGAAAACGTGAAAAATATGGTTCAATTTCATCCATTTTTAAACTTATTTAAGTCATTGATTGCCTAAACCTTTGCCCTTGGTGGATTCAGTAGAACTTATATAGGCCGAATTCTCCAGCTTTGAGAGATGAAAGACAATTTCAGTCAGGCACCTTTCATGTAATTTTATTTTATTTTTAAAAAAGAATGTGCCCTCGAGTACAGCAGTTTGGGAAAATGAACTCTACAATTTCAAACTCGTTATAGCTGTGTGGCCTTTGTAAAAAGCTTGTGGCCCCGACCTTGGAGGAAATGCGAATGCTGTGTTCCTTCCAGCTGAGCCGTGACTCACCTTGAGGAAAGTGTCCAGAGATCCGTTTTCCATGAACTCCGTTATGATCATCACTGGCTTACCTACAGAGGCACATAACAAGGCAGCTGTTAGCAAGGCAGAGTTACAAGGAAGAAATACACAAACTATAAAGAGACGAGGACGGAGAAGAAGCCGAGTCCACAGCTGTGACCAGCCGCTCTCTCTGTCTCTCCGGCTCTCTCTGGGGGATAACATGGCATGTCGTCATCAGTCACACTGACAGCTTCTAATCAGCCCTCTCCATAAACGCCAGGAGATAATTAGAATAGACCAATCCACCAGAATATGTGTGTATGTGTGTGTGTGTGTGTGTGTGTGTGTCTGTGTCTGTGTGTGTGTATAAGGGGGCCTCCTGAGATCTCATGAATACTAATCAGCCTCAAGGGAAGGGGGTTGCGGTTGGATCGCTATGCACCTGCATGAGTGTGTGTTTGTGTGCATGCGTGTGTGATGAAGGGGAGGTTGACTGACAGGCCCCGCGCACTTTGGTCCCCTGCATGGCATCTGGTGGGGCTTACAAATGATTAACAAAGTACCTGCAATCACATGTGCACACTCGCACACACACCAAGAAACAGCAGTTGTCCCTGTTTTACAGGGTTCTCCCTCGGTACCGCCCCCCTCTCGACAGTCGAGCTTTGCCAATCACAAAAAAAATACACGACGCGCAGTTACAAATGACGGCGTGTGTGTGTGTTTGTGCACAGCTTGTAAACACACAGACTATGTCAGCTGTGATGAATAGGTCACATTTCCCAAATCAGACCTCAGAGATGCTGGGAAAAAACCTGGGGGAGAGATGAAGACAGAATGATAGAAGGGAGGGAGAAGCAGGAGAAGTGTAGATGGGAAGCGTTCTTATAGGATTTTTTTTTTTTGAAGAGAGAAAAAAATGCGAGGAGATGAGATTTATTGTTAAGAAAAAAATTACCCCAAAAATCCCAGAAGAGCTCATTGAAACTTCTTTTGGTGAAACTGCTCATATGTCTTTCTTTCTTGAAAAATGAACGTATTGAAGAAAAGGAAGCAATATGGCTTGGAATGGAAGGAGAAAAAGAGTTGGATCAGAGAACATGAAAGATGAAGAGGATGTAGAAGGAAAAAAGAAGAGGAGAAGGAAGGAAATGAAAGGAGAGAGGACAGGAAAGGACAGAAAGGTTGGAATAGAGGGGCAGGACGGTGGGAGGAAGGGTCAAAAGCTTGTCATGGAAAGGCTGGAACAACACCACCGAGGCCTACAGTAAGATTGTAGGTAAAGACAGCAATACATCACCTTAAATGAATTCACTATCTCACCGCAGCAAACACACACACACACATATGCACACACACACACAAACAGAGTCGCCTGGTCTCTGGTGGTGGTGTCTTCTTTGACAGTAACATTAGTCTCAGGGATAAAAGTGAAAGAGAATTGGATTTTCTTCTGCTGGGGGTGAGGACTGCTGGTCACATTTATCTCCACACGGGGCCTGTGTTGTGTGTGGTGTATCGCTCTGTGTGAGTGTGGGAGCAGGAGAGAGAGAGAGAGAGAAAGCTGGTTTCAGGACATGGCGAGTGAGGAGAGACGGCACAATGAGGATGTTGGCGGCCCGATTTCAGCTCAGATCAGAGGTGGAGAACCTATGTGTGCTTCTGTGGATGCGTTTATCTCTGTGGGCAAATAAAAGTGTCGATTGGATTGATTCTGACTGGATGGAGGCCTGACTCTTCGTGGCTTTCTGTCTCCTGTGTTTGAGTCTGAGCTGTAAAAACTACACCTGGAAACTAATGATATGTTTGTATATGTGCTATGTATGTATGTATAAGCAGCATGCATGTTAGCAGGAAAGGAGAATATTACCACCAGGTCAAGAGAGAAGCACCATGAAACACATTCATCCTGTGGTCTTGGCTTCGAGAACCATGTGAGCCACACACACACACTCTCTGCTATCACTAGCCATCATCTGGACACCTGCCATGCAGAATTATCCCTGCAACTCTAAGAGATAACAGGGGTTACCAATAAAAACCGACCACACGCGCCCACATGCAGTACATTAGCTCATTTCATCCCTTTTTGTCAGGTGCCAGCGCACACACACACTCGACGACACAATGAATCCCTTTCACGTCTTGTAGCAACTTCGTCACATGCCATTCAAACACACACGCACACACTCCAGCAGGACGGAGCCTCTCCAGATCCGACAAACATTCACGAGCGCTCCTCAATTTCCTCCTGAAAGCACATAATTAACTAATCACATTCATATTCATTCGAATTTATTGCCTTTCATCGCCTTCAGAAATAACACAGCAGAGCTAAAAGCACCTCCAAGTGTATGGATGTGTGTGTGTGTGTGTGCAGATTGGGTATTGATGTTCTGCCAGGTGGAGTGTGTTATGGAATGGATCAGAAAAGGAGTTTGCTCTTTTTTTTATTTATTTTTTATTAAGTGAGAGTAGAAAGTGTTGTCTCTGCTTTTCTCGGGAATAAAGCTCGGATCATTTAGGCCTCGCTTGTGTGAAGTTGCGAATTGCTGCGTGTGCATGAAAGCAATAGAGACTACGTATATACAGTCTGTGGGGTAAATTACATTACAAGAGGCTGTTTCTGTGCGCGTTGGCGAGAGTGTAAACGAAAGTGATAGACTCTGTATACATCTGGACAATTACATTATGAGTAGCTATCTGTGTGTGCGCCGGTGGGCCGCATTACCGCATTATTGAATGAGGCTGCCCAAGGTACAAACGAGAAAATGAAATAACTGCTGTATTGATTAATGTTAAGGGTCTGAACTAAATGATACAATGCTTTTAACACAGGACAGATCTCTGTTCTGGGAAGCGCTATGTGAGGTTGTTGGGGGTGCGGAGAAACAGACGGACAGAAACTCAATAACCTTATCTCCTCTCCTCTCTTCACCTCTCCTCCTCCCTCTTCGCTTTCTCATCTCCTCTCATTTCCTCACGTTTGTCTCCTCGCCATCTCTCCTCTCGTCTTCCCCTTTTTTCCTCGAATCTCCTCGCACATCTCCTCCCCACCACCACCAGCACTACCACTCTCAGTCGCCGTCATTTATTCTCAAGCCCCATCTTCTCTCATTTCCTCGCTCTTGTATCCTATCTCATCCATCCATGCCCCCTTCTCCCCTACATCCCGCACTCGTCGTCACCTATTCACTACTTTTTCCTCTTCCCAGTTTCCTCTCTCGTCCTCATTTGTCTGTGCAGTCCAATCTTCAGATCTGCATGCATATTCAGAACATGAATACTTTCAAACACTCTGACAGGAAATATTGAAACACTCATTGTTCGGTGCACAAAGACACACAGTTAAAACTAATCACTAGTTTTCTTCAAACAGAGGACGGGTGGAAAACGAGGTTTTTGCCGGGTTTTAACGGCACCTTTGTAGAGCAGGTTTTTTTTTTTTTTTTTTTTTTTAAATGTGTGTGTCAGATGAGATGGAGTTCGGTAATTGAGGGTTTTCCAAATGAGCCGATTGTTGCAGCGATTGTAAAACACATAAAGGACGGATGGATAAAATGAGGGACGGGGGAGATAAAGGGAAGATAAGGAGATG
>OMNN01065441.1:0-10273 GCA_900302755.1 Chromis chromis
AAATTACATTGGGTTCATTGTTTTGGTACAGATGGCAGGAACTTCAGTTACAAAGAATGCCCAACTAGCTAGTGCATTTAGATCTATGGTAAAGACGTCAGTAAACAGGGTTGGAAATTGTGCTCAACAGCACAAATTTGATGTAAATCATGTGCTATAGCCTTCGCAGTCACCATATCTCAATCCAGTTGAACACCTACGAGAGATTTTGGACTGACGTGTTAGACTGGGCTCTCTACCACCATCATCAAAACGCCAAATTTGGGGAATATGTGCCAAGATGTATTAAAGCTGTTCTGGTGTCATGTTTTTCCTTTAATTTGTTAGGTGTCTGTATATCATTAAATGGGGAAAAAGTACTAAATCTGATAAAAATTCAACTATGTGATGCCAAGCAATTACCTGCGTTGCATTACTACTATACATGGATCAGCCACAACATTATGACCACTGACAGGTGAAGTGAATAACATTGATCATATTGGTACTATGTGGTGTTCTGCTGGAAAACCTTGGATTTTAACATCCATGTTGATGAGACTTAGACACCCAAATAAACATTGCCCCAGAACAAGCACACTCCCTCATGCAAATGGAAATCCCAAATGTCACTGGCCTACCCCTGCAGGAAAATGCACCCCACCACATGGCAACAACATCAACCAATCAGGAACATCTTGAGGAACATGACAATGGCCCAAGATGTTGATTTGACCTCCAAACTTCCTAGACCCCATTCTGATCAAGCATCAACAGGATGCAGTGGAACAAGTTGGATTGACAGAGGCCCCACTGCACAAGCCAGAGTACCCAAAGGATCCACTGCCAACGTCCTGGTGCCAGACCCCATAGGACACCCTGAGAGGTCCTCTGGTCCATGTCCAATGGTTCAGAGCATTTTTGACCACATAAGGGGGACCAACACAATATTAGGCAGGTGGTCATAATGTTATGCCTGATCTGTGTATATTATTGTATAATGGTGCTTTGCGTACATGAATATATTCTTACTTATCATAGTTTTTGTTTTGTTTTGTGTGTGTTTAATTATAGCTATGCTGTATTGCAGTTGTTCTGTCTGCCCTGTCCTTTTCTACCTCAACAGTGGCTCTAAGCCCAGAGTCTATTATTTACTAATGAAGTCGTAAAAACCTTAAAATTGGTCTCAAATACATACTTTTTTTCATTTTTTAAGAAAAGATAAATCATTTTCTAAAATGACTGGGAACTATAGTTTTTGGCAAACATTACTGAAACAGGAGTAATTAATTCTTTTATATGGGGACTATTTTTTTGCTGCGGATTTATATAGATTTGATTGCACCAGGATGACGAAGTGTGACTGAAAATAAACTTCAGTGCCCATGTTTATTTTAATTAAGGAATATGCCAACTAATGCAATAATATGGCTTACTGGGGTATTCTAAATGATTTGTTTGACAATGATGAAGGTCTACAACACAATAAGGAACAATACAAAGTATTCTGCCATCAGCTATAGTCAGTCACAGCCCCATACTAACGTTTTACATTGGTTGCACAGGTGAGCCTAACACACAAAATTACATTATAAATATAACATTTTATGTCTGTCCCCATGCACATTGGTAATTCTTTAACAGGTAATATCAATAATTGTAAGCAGAAGTAAAGACATAGATAATATTTTGTACATTTAACTTTCTCATAAGGATGATCTAGGACTGAAAATGAGTAAAAAGTAGCTCTTTTTGGGCTCTATTATAAGCAGTGGTAAATTGTATTATCATTTCTGACTTCTCACTGTTTCGGTTTGCTGCCTGGCTCTGAAAATGTTCTCTAAATGTCACAGCACAGAATGAGTTTCTTGCTTTTTTTTTTACATTTCAGTTCCTATCGTCGATGCTCTGACAGCAATCTTTACAATAAATGCAATTTATCAAGTCTCAGTGTTTCCCACAGATTGAGAATTTACTTGAGGTGGCACGGTGTAGCTGATGTGCATGCAGAGACTCATGCAGTTTAGAAGGGGGAAAACATAATCCAAGTTGTTTTGTGAAGCTAACATTTACAGAAGTGCCTCACATGAAGAACCTCAGTCGATTGAACAATGTTCCCTAATCGTCTCATGTGCATCATCATCTTTATATCTTCTCCCCAGAGGACCTTGTTATAACAGTATTTGTTGGTACTAAAATTTGCGCTCAAACTTTTTTAAAGCTGTTTTGTGATCGTTGGTTTGTGATTAGTTTTTCCGCAGGCTAGCCATTAAACTTATTGTCTGAGGCTAATGTGTTGCTAATAAAACAACTGTTGTGTGCTTTGCGTGTGTTTACTAGCACTGCGTTGTGCTTCATGTTGGCAGTTATCATTGGTCTTTAACTGTAGAGTTTATTATTACTGTGAACTCAATATCATTATTGTTGTATTGTTTTTTTCTGTCTTCATGGGATGTTGGCAAATCATATTCATGTTCATTCCTACCTTGCAGGAAAACACAGTACTCATGTCTAACTTTAATATAATATTATACACATGGCTCCACCAACCACTTTATAGGAAACATTCAGCATAACTTAAGATAATATCCTTTCTCAGGATCGTCTGTTTGATCAAAATATGATTTTTTTTTTTTCCCCTCCTCCACCGCAAGCCATGCTGTCACCAGATCCGACTAGAAAGAGCACTTAAATATAAAACGAGACCTTGAAAGAGGGGAAAGTACAGGTAATAAAGTGGAGCGGCCTTCAGAAAGCCTCAATATCTGGATCAGATTGAGCCAATTTCACTAAACCCTAAAATGATTGTAAAGTCACTTTAAACTTTCTGTGACAAAAGCCAGCTCTAAGCCTAATTTAATATTAAACAGTTAGCCTTCAAAAATGAAAATTGGCCTTCACAGTTAAGTAGTAAAAGTTAATGCATCATGAGTAGAATTATTAAAAAGAACAAGAGGGTGAAAATACCTTTAAACCTTTTCAGAAACAAAAGAAAGCTGACGGGTCAGTGATCACAGGCTTGTGTGTGTCTATTTTGGACTGGTGAGATTTGTCCTGATTCAATCTGCATTGTTTAGAAGTTGGTACAAACACAGCTGCTGCGCTTTGCTCCACTGGCTGCCATCTGGAATTAATTTTTTTTTCAGCTTGAGCAGAGAGCCACAGCACATATTTATGCATTCTCCAAATGAGAGAAGTGTCTTGTGCATGTTGTAAAAGACGAAACACATCAATACTAATAAAGAACAGTTCCAGTAAATGCACTTCATTTAACATCTTGCCAGCGTGGAGCATCCATCACCTCTTGAAAGGAAGCTCTGGGCTCCGACACAATGTGCGCCGTGGCCTTGATCCAGTTTTGTTTTGTGTCTTACCTTCGGTGGGGACGCTGGTGGGAGGGTGGGAGGTGGAGGGCGCCTCCTTGCCTGCAGTGGCCTCTTTGCTCTTGGATGTCGTCTTGGCAACAATGGTGGTGGTGAAGGGGTAAAGGTACGTGGTGTCGACGATGTCACACATCTTGTCCTTGGTCTGAAAGATGAGAAAATTCATGTCATGCTTGTGAAAAAAAAGGCTCATGTGTGGATAGAATAGGGTTTTCCTTGCATACTGCAGCAGAACATTCATCATCTGGGCAGCTACACACACACACACACACACACACACACACACACACACACACACACACACACACACACACACACACACACACACACTTCACCATTAGCAATCAGGATGCTAAAACATCTAAGAACCTACAGACATGATCCAGACATGACAGCTTGAAATTTTACCTCATCTGGGCAGCTGTTGTCCACCCAGTCCTGGCGATGGCGGTCAAAGCCACTGGAACATCTGAAAGCAGAAGGAGCAACTGTGAGTCAGAAACACAATCGTAAGTCAAATAAAATGGTTTAGGATTGCACTTCTAGATAGGAGAGTTACAGATTATAGTCTACTGCTGTGTTTGTGGTCTGTGAGGCTGCGCTGAGACACGATGAAAAGTTTAAGCAATTACCAAAGGTACCACAGTTCAGAGACAACAACAAGAATGTCTGCATCGAATTACACAACAATCCTCCCATCCTCTTTAATTAAGAGGTTTTACTTAATAATAAAAATGTCAAACTCACGGTGACGCAAGAGGAAAAGTCAAAGTATCGCCGAAGTAATTAGGATTAATCATGAATGTCTTTTCAAAATGTCAGTACATCAGTCAGTTTGAGCTGCAACAAATGAATGTTTTCAGTCTATGCAGCTCCAGGTGACACCTTCAATTTTTTACTCACTGTGGACTCATTTTTCACTGCAATATAAAGTACTGCACCTCTATGGAAACAGCACAACCACAGATAGAAGGAGAGAGAACTCAGAAACGTCCTTTGTGCAGAATAACAAAGCCATAATGCCATTAATAAAAAAAAAAGAAAAAAACAAATTTATTTGGTGATTTAGTTTACAGAAATTGAAAAAATCTGAAATCAACATGTACAACATTTTCCCAAGTGTCAACAGGCGTCACCAATACTGGAAACAAATACTGACTCTGCAAACTATAGATATTTTTCAACTTAGATTTTTATAGTATTTCCATACTAGACTCCTCTCTGCTTTCTGCTCTGCCTGCAGTTCAGCTGAAAACTCTCAGAATATCTGCCACATGACTGTTGGTCACAGCCAAGTGAGTCATGGCTCTACGGTTGTGCCTAAGAGTGTAAAATTTTTAGTTTTTTACAGAATCTTGTTGGAGAAAACTGTTTATTTTTGGTGAATTTTTTAGATGAGATCTGATTTTGATGAAATATGAAGTTTTTTAAGCTGAGACCACACATGATGTACTCAGGGACTGTCAGAAAGCTGAAAATCCAACAAATATTTCTGTTTGTACATTTTCTAGCTCTGATAAATGGTGACATTTGGGGGATTTAAAAAACAAAACAAAACATACCTTTCGAACACAGTGGCGGAGTTGTGAGGGTTAATGAAGAGAAAGGCAGCAAATCTTAACGTAAGTAAAGTAAAGTAACTTTCTGTCCATCAAATAATCTTGTTGCAGCTTTAGTTGTTGAGATACTTCAGTCAGACTAAAACTGGTGCAACAACGAATCAACAGATATTGCCATGCCTACAGCCACTAGCATGTTTATTATTAGTCAAAGCTAAAGCAGAAGAGGTCTGACTTTAATCCATTATGTGGGACAGATGCAGCAGATATCATCTTTTGGTTAGACTGTGCTTTCAATCTCCACAGAAGTAATTTATGATTCATTTATAAAGCTGGGCTACTATTTCTAAAGCAGTTTCTGGGCAATAAACCTTCAGGAATGACATGCAACAAATGTCCTTGGCAGGAAACAAACCAAGGATGCTTTTCTTACAGTAAATAGTAGGAGTTATAACAAGTAGGGTAGCATACTGGTGTACATTTCTCAAACTGTAGGAAGCTTTTCCAGAGCCACATAGGACATTACGCAGCTATTCTGCAGGCTGAATATCACTCCTTATGGTGATGAGTACACTGATGTTGATTGGTGAAGCGCCCCTTTAGCAGATTTGTGGCGTAATTCGAACTTCTCTAAGTAATACTCCAAGTTTTTCTTCTCCGAATCATGCTGGGAAGCATGCACCTCCCACTCGCTGCCACCCTCTGAGGTCTGGATTCGGGGAGCTTAAGGAGGGAGCGGCTTTGTACAGTATGAAAATGTTGGACCTGCCAGGGGGGAAGTTCAAGGGGTCATGGGGCCTTCGGATGAGGTTGCTGCTGAGTCAACTGTGCATCAGGGTCCAAGACTTTTAATAACCTCAAACGGCAGACAGTAATTGAGGCGGCAGCTACTAATCCTGGCTGCTAGACGGATCAAAATTAAAACTTGTCCACTGGTAACTTGTCTGTCTTTCTTAGGATACAAACAAACTCACACTGTGATCTACAGGAAAACGCACACAAACAAAAAACTATGATCGACTACGACCGAACGCAGCAGTGATGTCTGTTCTTTGTGCTTCCAAGACAATAAGCGTCCAGTAGTGTCTTCCCCAGCAGGCCCCATTTCTCTCCTGAACATATTGTTATGGTAATGGCTTTATGTGAAGGAGTCCATTTTCATCTTTCTACCTCTCTAATCATCCCCGTTCCTTTCACCCCCCCCCTCCTCTTCCAAAAAAAATAAAAATTCAGTCCATCTGTTCAATCAGGCGAGACAGATTCCTCAGCTTAATCCCCCATTTTTCCCCAACTGCCTTCCCCTCCCGAGAGGGCAGCGAAGGAAGCAGAATGAGACGCGATATTACCGAGCAGGTCCGGACCAACCTGTCCCTGTAGGGAGCTCGTGTTTTGTTTCTTCTCAATGGCATCCATCTCAGCTAGTTGCCATCTAGCGCAGTGAGCCACGGTGCTTTTAATTAGAAATGGGCCGAGGTGCTTCATTTGAATATAAATGAACCCGTGAGGGAGAATATCTCTCTTCGGCATTTCAACAGTCACAGCAGGATGGATAGATTTGTATTATCGGGCTTCATTCCCACTCATTCATGGAAGATTTGTAGGCATTCTTTACATGGTGGAAAGTAATCTGGTGCATTTACTGAAGAAATGTAGTCATAATCCTGAAGATTTCCATTAAATCAAACCTTTTCCAGACTGTTTATCATGAACATTATATATGTATCTCCTCTATGCAGTAGTTTTTATAGTTACAGTAGATTCAGATTTGAAGGCTAGCAGGCATGTGTGTGCATTTAAGCTAGAGGAATTTTATCTTATCGATCGGCTTCACGGTTTATTGTTCGCTCGCCTGCAGCAATATCTGAGCTGTACTCCCAACTTTGCTGCGTCCTGCTGTTACGTGGCCGCGTGCAGCCTCAAATCACACCGCAGATGGAGTCATTTTCTTTATTAAAACAATTTGAGTTTGTTCGGCTGCACTGTAAACAGATTCACCAGCTTCTCTGACAAAGTAGCTGCTCGATTAAATGAAACACGGGGCCCACGAAATCAACCAAATCTCCCTTTTATCAAGTCTGTTTTGTCTGTTATTAAGCCCTTGAGGTTTTATTCTCTTACTCTAAGTGGAAATTATTCGCTAAAGTAGTAGAATAACTGTTTTCAAACAAACCAACTCTTATTGCTAATGGAACAACCTGCCTTATTCTTTCTCGTTTCAACATGCAGAGAAGATTTACTGCAACATTTATTGAATAATTAAGTTGGTTTGAAAAAAAACAAAAAAACAAAACAGGTTCTTACTTCGCAGCAAAAAAAAAAAAGGCTTTTCTGCACATTTTGGTGCCCCTGAGGGGATCCTTATAATCTTATAATACTTTATTATTTCAATTCACTTTATTCAGTCTGTCCTGTATCATGCCATCAACGTGTTCTGTCAATATGGGTCTTTACATGCTCATCAGTTCCTATTGTGTAATATACCTGTTTTTTCTCAGTTCAGGCTATAATAAGAGAATATAACCTGATCATTCATAATGCTGTATAGCTTTGACATTATACAGGTTTATCTGTGTGGGAGTATCTTTGGTGCCTCCACATTACAGACAGTTCCTCTTCTCTAAAGAGGAGTTATTAATATGAGACTTTCACTAATGGCAACACCGACCATGTTTTATGATCCATCATTTTTCTAAATTCCTTTTACTTTCTTTCAATGTACCTCCTCCAGTGCACACTTCAGAGAACATGAGGAGAGACATTTATATTTGTTTTACAGCTGAAGAGTTCGGTGTACAGAAAATATAATATGCTATGTTTCTTATAATATCTTTTAGAGGTCTGGACAGAATTTAAATAAAAAAATCAACAAAATACTGACATTTCCAATATAACGCTCCATGCTGCTGACTGAAACCAAACTAAACACTGTTTTTTAATATTTTACGGCTCAGCAGGTCATTCACTCCCACAGCTTTCAGTGGTTTAAGAGGCAGAATGAGGCGATTCTGACAGCTGTCATTCCAACAGCAAACATCTGGATCTATAGCTGACAGGCTGCTAAAATGAAAATACCCAGATATTTGAATTTCAGGGTACAGATGATTGTTTTCTTTTGTTAAACTAACAGACTTAGTAACTTTGATTCAAGCTGAGGAGACATGCACTATTATCACAGTGTGGATCATATTATAAAGATTGCATGGGGCATAAGTAATCTAGACACTATTGTGAGCAGCCAGCAGGTTATATGACAGTCAGTTGCCAGCAGATTGTCTTTCTACAGTCTGTCTGTAGTCTCCTCTTAAGATCTGCTGTTTAGTGCAGAAAGAGCAGTATTATTTTAACAACATAAGGCGCACGTTGGATGTCAGTAACAGATTCTTTGTGCTTTCTGGGGCCCCTTCAACTCAAGGTGCCCGAGGCGACTGCCGAACTTGGCCCTGGTTTTTAGAAATCACTTACAGAGAGAAATGTCTTCATAAGACTGAGGTTGTGAGAAATTAACTCCCTAAAACTCTGACCAACCACAACAAACATGCTGTTCATACATTAAATCATCAGAGATTATAAATATATAATATATTATTACTTTAACTCTTGTTACTTTAGCACATTTTGCTAAACATACACAAGCACTTGACTTAACAAACTCAAAACAGACTGGTGCCTGTGTGCCAGTTCTTATCTAAAAACCAGCCAACAACATGTTGTTGTGGGAGTAACAAAAATTAAAATTCAGTGTTCGCCTACTTAACAGCCATTTGTGATGCTCACCAGCTGTGTTTTTTGGGTAAACACATCCCTGCACTTCGCCCAAACACATCAACACTCTGGTACTTGTGGTCCACTGCAGTGTCTGTCACGCTTTTCTAACCTGCTTCAGTAGTGGACTCACACATCAGCCACAGCAAAGTGATTCAACTTGTGACTTAGCATGAAAGGGGCGCTCTGCTCTCACCTCCCCAGCACTTCACTGTGGGAGAAGTTCATTAGGGTTGTTCTGTTAAAATGTCAGTGCCTTTCATTAACCCAGGAGCCAGTGAGGCCGCCATGGTTTTTAATTAGCGCCTGTTTAAAGCATGTTTGCCTTTTTCAAAGGAAGTGGCTGAAAGATACTGAGGGCAGAATGAGGCTGAACAGTCAGATATTAACACAGCCAGAAAGCTAATTAAAACACAGCCTAATGAGATCAGTGCCACAGGCGTACAGTATCTCTCCACAACACTTTTTCATGTCGCTGAACTGTAAATGAGTTTTTCTCTGTCAAAGGCAAGAAAATTTAGGATGCAAAGCAGAGACAAAGTCAAATGTAAAACCCCTTGTAAGGTCTAAATAACAAATCTCAGCAGACAGAGCAGAAGTGCTGCATTGCTCCAGTCAAACACATTACTCAGAATAAATGATGAGTCCAAAATAAAAGAGTGGCAGATTAATATTTGATGCATATGGCATTCAAAATGCAGCGGCACACCAAAGAGAAGTGAAGGTTGCTCCAGGGGTCTGACTAACAAACAACCTCCAAATAACAATTTCAGCAAATTCAGGGAGTTCATTTATCAGGACAGTAAACACCTATTGACATGCAAGTTGAAACTTTCTGAACTCATATGGATGATAAACTATCTCTCCGTTATTTGTTTTTTTCCCCTCCGTCTTTTTAACTTTTTCTATCCGACAAAACAAAACCCACCGCAGCTCACATTTCAGCTGTCAGGAAATTCTGGGGAGGAACGCTAACACTTCTTTAGCAGCTCAAATATTTGCTTTTGTTTGAAGTGCAGGGAGACAGGAAGGGTGAGATAAAAAGTGGAGCAGAGGTTGACAGAACAGGTGTGAGTTGAGTGACTGTCAGAATAACACACTGTGTCATCTAAATGGTGCAGCTATAGTGTATAGAATATAATACACTATTGTGATGGTAAAAGATTCAATTAAAACCTAATTTTACCCCCCCAAAAAATCACTATATACACTGATCAGGCATAACATTATGACCACCTGCCTAATACTATGTTGGTCCCCCTTATGTGGTCAAAAATACTCTGAACCATTGGGCATGGACAAGAGGACCTCTCAGGGTGTCCTATGGGGTCTGGCACCAGGACGTTGGCAGTGGATCCTTTGGGTACTCTGGCTTGTGCAGTGGGGCCTCTGTCAATCAAACTTGTTCCACTGCATCCTGTTGATGCTTGATCAGAATGGGGTCTAGGAAGTTTGGAGGTAAAATCAACATCTTGGGCCATTGTCATGTTCCTCAAGATGTTCCTGATTGTTTGATGTTTTTGCCATGTGGTGGGGTGCATTTTCCTGTGGGGGTAGGCCAGTGACATTTGGGATTTCCATTTGCATGAG
>OMNN01065454.1:0-13279 GCA_900302755.1 Chromis chromis
CCGCGACCCGGCCCCGGATAAGCGGCAGCCGGATAAGCGGCAGAAAATGGATGGATGGATGGATGGATGGATGGATGGATGGATGGATGGATGGATGGATGGATGGATGGATGGATGGACTGGTGTTTACTGAATAACTTCCCAAAGTATTGATAAGTATAAATTGTAATGTAATCTGTCCTGGTTTTTCAGATCCTCTAATGTCTTATTATCCCATAGCCTAAAATGTAGCCAGTATATCTACTTGAAAACCACCTCAGCAGCAAACACATGAAGAGGAACTACTGATTACACCAGTTACCTTTATCAACAAGTCACAGTCATCATCACATAGTACCGAAGAAAATGCAAACAGAGAAACCTGAATTGGAATTTACAGCTCTGAGGATGGACAGTGAAATGTGCTCTGGTTTGGTCCCTGTAAGGGGAGATGTTTTCTCAAGAAGTGCCCAGCTGCTGATTCCTATAGGGGTTTTCTTAAAACATTACCCATGAAATGGGTAACCCTCGCTGTGTTCAGCCATGCTATCCCAGCTGCACATGTGAGTGACAGTGTGTGGAAAAGAACAAAGCATCGCTTCAGCCCTTACTGTGGAACACCAGAATTGAAACACTGGAGTGTGGGGCTGGCATTTTGTGTCTGCATGTATGAACATTTGGCTGAGATTTTAAATTATTATTTAATTCTCCCTGACCTCAGTCACTTTTTAATAAAGTGGACAGTAATTGAGGTTTTAGTTACTGGTGCTTTGTGTTGTACACTTTCATCCAAAGTGTTATAGTTCCATCTAGTGGCTCGATTCAAATAAAACTGTACTGTATTCCTAAAGTTTCTATTGATGAGTCAGTTTCCAACGTGCACACAGTGTCTGCCAAGGCGTGTAGAAAGGATGCAGGGTACTAATACTGCAGCTGTGTTATGTTGTCCTTATCTACAGTACTGCACAAGTGCTCATGATCTCATCTTCTGCAGGACAAATCAATAATCATGTGAAATAGATTGTGAGAGACAGGCAGAAGTTTGAAACAGCTGGAGCAGGATTACATGTTGTTCTGCGTATTGAGCCAGCATGAAACACAGAGGCCTTTACAGTTCTGTGTCTTGATTGCAGAGAATTTCTTTTCTTTTTTTCATTGTTTTGCACAGCACCCAGTAGCACGGAAATTCCTTGTGTCCTCACAGAACTGACATTATAGTTAAGGGACAGTATGCAAGATTTTGAACATAGATGTATAATATAGCTGCAAACAACGATCTGCTATATGAAACATAGTGGAGTAATGTTGTCCGAAGCAGAGGATGAATGTGTGTAATCTGAGCTTCCCTGTGTTAGTGCACATTAGTGCATTTGTCGCTTTCTCTGAAAATATTGACCCTAACTGCGCTCACAGAGATTATGACCCCGACACCACATTAGAAAGGTGAAAGTGAAGTCCAGTGTTCAGCAGGTGTCCCAAAAATCCAAAGAATTTAAAAACAAAGTATTTGCTCAATGTTATTTACCTAGTTGGTGTGTACTCCTTACTTTTCAGCTCAGTGTGAGAGTCTACTGCTATTCTGCTCATGTCTGGTCTGCTCTGGTGTGTGTTTCCACGTATGTTCTGGTCTGTTGATACACAAAGAGTGGAGTGGACACGATCTGCGACATGGAGAGACAGATTAATTAAAAAAGCCATCTCTCAAAATTACAACTCATTACAGCCATTAAATATATTTCACAATGGAAGCGGGGGCTAATGGCCGTGGCTGGATTATTTTTTGTTGGCTCTGATGTACACAATTTCTCTGATTGTGAATTAAAGTGAGCCGAGTGGGCAAAGTGTGGCCAATATGCCCGTTTTAAACTGCTGGCGCTCCAAGCAACATCCAGTGGGTGAATGTGTTGAATGTTACACAGAGAGCCTTTTAACTTGCAGACAGAGCTATCAAGGGCATCTCACAACCTCCTAACATTCAGTTTCATAGTAATGTTAAATAAATTGACCTGTGACTACTGGAATGGTGGTAAGAAATTCTGTTGCAATAATGATAGTAGCTGTACATACATATATACACACTGATGTTCTTGTAATGATGATATGGCATAGACACAGTAAATATAGATACAAAAAGATTCTATAGCCAGCTAGTTTGGACCAACTTTGCATGATATCAACAGTTGGTTTTTTTTGTTACACTGAAATGTGATTTGCACAGATGTTTTTGTTTGGTTTGTTTTTAGTCACATTCTTTTTAGAAGTGCACAATAATTTAGTTGTGTTCAGAGCATAGACTGTATATAAAGATGTAGTATGCTGTGACATCAATCATTGCTTTGCATAAGAATCAGTTTAAAGCCGAGTTGCTGGTTGGACCCAGGGACTTCCACATAAGGACCATGCAAGATGTTGCCTTTCAAAACTAGAATCACATCTTGCTAACTAACTAACTGGTCCTCACATGGCCTAGTGTGAGCTACTATGTGCGACATGACAAGTCTTGTAATCAAATACAAATGTTAAACCTACTGAAATATTGCTGACGGCATCCTGTGAGGGTCTTAACCACAGACACAGAACTGCTTGACTTGAGACATTGTTTATTCTTTGGGCTCCAGATACTCCAAAAGTTGGAGACAGGGTGAGTTTGTCGTAACAGAGAGCAGCAGAGTAGCCAACTTTAATCAGAACTGTCAATCAGCAGTCACACAGCAAGCATCAAAGCCTTCTGTAAGCCACCAATCTTTATAGTTTCCAAAATGACCACAAGCATATTTATTAGAGGGCCTGACCTCACCGATTAAAACCATAATGGCTCATTAATAATTAAGAACTTTCTGAAGAGAAACTGATGCCTTTTAAATTTGATACAGTCAGAGACATGGGGTTTTTGAAGGCAGCTGGTCACTTTAAGGTACTTTTGCACAAGCTTAAGTTTGAAGCTGCTTGGCTCAGAGTGTGTATTTCTCTTCCCATCTATGAAAATAGTATTAAACTGACATTATGTATTTTACAGCAGGAATAGCTGTTGCAAAAGAGTAGAAATGAAAAGAAAAACTTGCACTGGTCAAGAAAGATATATGCTTAAATCACACATGCTAACATACAGAAAAAGTCACTGTAACTGAAAGTCTAAAGTAGAATTCACAGAGGTTTAAGCATACAGTACAATCAGGTAGCATTACATTCTGACAGAAACATGTAGTTACACCCAGCTGGGGGTAACTTTTGAAGATATGAATTAACTGTGTTTTGTCATTTTCATCTGGTATTTACGTGATGGCACTTCACCTCACTTCTCCTCTAATACCTATGTGGAGTTCCAAATAAAGCTGTGTATGTAATGTTCAGCCTCAGAACACTGGTGTGAGCCTGTAAGAGGGCAGTTTACCTGTCAATTAGTGATGGGACAAATTAACCGATTCATTGAGGCGTGTCTCGAGTAAAAGTGGGCGTGTCAGATGAAGCTTTGCTTCGAGGCTTGTGTCGCTTCCAAAAAAATCACATGACCGATGACAAACGAGGCCTCGGTTTGTGCAGATCACGTGATTGGTTTGTTCAACGTATCGCTTGTGGTGAGGGAAGTTGGAATGATTTGTAGCAAGTAAGAGTGAGTTGTAGTGAGTTAGTCAGTAAAATAAAAGACTAGCAGTAGCAGGAAAATAGCTGATGAAGTGGAAGTAGTGTAGGAAAAGCAGCGGTGTAGATTGCTTTCCCCACTGTAGGGCTTTGATGTGAGATATTATATATTTTTCTTTTCTTTTACACTGGTGTGTGAGTTGTGTAAAAGTATGGGTGTTTGTGTGCGTGGATGTCAGTTATTCTGTTTGTAAATAATGTCACTCCTGTATTTGGTATATGCACCTTCTGTCACCTTCTTCAGTCATAGATAAACTAGACACTACTTTGACACAGAGCCGACCCTACAATGTGGCGCCCCCCTCCATCGGCGATTTACATACACTTAAAAAAGAAATCAAATAGCACTGTTTTTTTATTTTGTCTTATTGACATCTGTCTTATTGACAGAGACAGAGTGAAATCCGGGGTTGACAGAGAGAAGAGTGACATGCAGCAAAAGGTCTTGAGCTGGATTCGAACTCGTGACCGCGGCAAAAAAACTAACCTTAAATGGCATTGCCTCAACTCAGTGAGCTAAACAGCTGCATAGTAAAATATGGTTTTGTAGTAATATTGATTGGGCATTGCTTCACATTGTAATCAGTGTGATGTTTTCCATTGTAAGTGTTAATCGTAATAACAAGTTTTAATATAATTATATTGAAGGTGAAATCTTTCCCGATTTTGTGGCGCCCCCGGAGGCCAAGGCGCCCTTGGCATTTGCCTATATTGCCTAATGGGCGAGCCAACTCTGCTTTGACACATGTATGTAAAGAAGTCACTGGGGAGCCACAGTTTTACAGCAGGGCTTGCAAAGTATATTTTAGTTTCTGTATTACCCATTCTTAAAGATAACATGTTTAAGTGAAATATGTACAACAGTTTTATGAATAAAATTAGTTGTAAAATAAACGCTGGTGTTGGGTAATGATTGATTCATGTGATGGTGCTATGGCAGTGACTGTAATGCTAATTTGTCCAGCAGATGGCAGTATTCATGGTTTCATTGAGGCCTCGAGTCGTGAACCTTTTGGTGAAGCAATTGGCTGGAAAGCCTCGGTGATTCATGGGGCTTCATTTGCCCATCACTAGGAGGCAGGCATGAGCACAAGCCACAACACACAGACCAACGGCGAAAACGAAGATTCAAAGTCTTTATTATTATAGGGTCATATCGGCTGATTTTTTTATTATCAGAATTATCGGTATGACGTCATAATTTGCCAAAATTGACCGATAATTTTCGGGCGCCGATATTATCGTGCATCCTTAGTTTGAATGCACTAGTAGTCTCAGTATAACAGAAAAAATTAAACAAGGATTGAATAAAAAGAATTGTATTTTCTATTGTTCTAAGCAGAGGAGTAGAGTGGGCTTAATTCAGGGAGGAAAAACATGTAGTAGTTCAGCCAGTTCACAAAACTTTAAAACCTTGTCCCATTAATTCATGAAATTAAATCTCAGGTAGAGATTGTAGCAGCAGCAGGTTCAGCAGCTTCTTCAGTGTTATAATCAACATTAAAATCTGCTGTTATATATTTTTCTTACTGTTGACTGGTTCCTCTTCTTCCTCCTTTACTGTAATCCTAATTTCGGTGTTAGTTTCCTCATGCCGTTCTTCAGTTTTCTCTGGCATGGTACAATCCTCACCACCAGACACCAGGTCTGGAGTTTCTTCTACTGGGGAAAAAACAACAACAACCTATAAATGCCAAAAATCATCATCAAAGGTATTCATGCTCTTTTTAATGTATGAGTGGGAAAACAGGAATTTCATGTTTATGTACCACACAAAGGCTCCTCCTCTTCCTCCTCTTTCACTATTACATTCATATGTGGACTGGAAGCAGTGTCCTCTGGCTGGGCTACTGGTTCTCTCTGGTTATTTTGGCACTGAGCTGCTTTGTCACAGTTAAAGGTCTCTGAGGGATGGGGTTTAGCTTCACTAGCCAAACTCTGGTCGTCAGACACCTAAAAATACAGTTTCATAAGAACAAATTAAGGTAACAATACAGAAAAATACACACACACACACACACACACACACAGATTCTGCTTTGACTGTACTGTGTTTTGTCACTACCTCAGAGCTGATGCTGCTGGGCAGATCTCGCTGGGATGATTCATCAACTGCAGCTCGAACTGGGCCAGAGACAACACCTGTAACTGGTTCATTCTTGCTCTGAGTACATGACCGTTTGTGGTTTCTGAGAGTTCCTGCCAGTGAGAAGTGCCTCCCACAGTCCGTACATGTGTACGGCTTTTCTCCAGTGTGAATTCTGGTATGCCTCCGAAGCTCTCCAGGAGCAACGAAAGACTTGTCACACTGTGTGCAGCTGTACGGTTTTTCTCCTGTGTGAGTCCGCATGTGTGTAGTCAGAGTCCACTGCTGTGCAAATGTCTTCCCACAGTCAGAGCAGTGGTATGGTGTAATGCCAGTATGGAGACGCTCGTGTCTCACCAGTGTACCTGATAAAGCAAAGCGTTTGTCACAGAATGAGCACTGAAAGGGCCTCTCTCCCGTGTGAGTCCTCTGATGATCTCTCAGCTCGGCTGCAGAGTTACAGCTCTTGTCACAATCAGAACAAGGAAACTTCTTTCTTGTAAAGCCTGCAACAACCTCAGAATGCATCGCCTCCAAGTGTGTTTTCAGGTGCCAGTGACGAGAAAAGCTCTTCAGACAGATGGAGCAGTGATACGGCCTCTCACCAGTATGTGTCCGCCGGTGTAGCCGGAGCTCCCCCTGACTGGCAAATCTTTTCTCGCAGAAAGTGCAGGGGAAAGGCTTTTCCCCGGTGTGGACCCTTTCATGGATCATGAGAAGCCCCTTTTCTGGAAATCTCTTCTCACACATGGAGCAGGGGAAAGGCCTCTCTCCTGAGTGAGTACGTAGGTGGCGCTGAAGTTTAGAGGCATAAGGGAAGTCTTTCCCACACACTGAGCAGCTGTGAAGAGACGGTGGTTTTTCATTCTCACTTTGATGAAATGTTTTTGAGGGCGCCTCTGCAGGTATAATGCCAGGGATAGCACATACTCCTGTGTGAACAAAGAGACAAGAACAATTTGTAAAACCAAAAGGTTATAGTAATATATATATATATACACTTTTTATTTTTTTTTAAACTATCCCTGAGCCCAACTGACAGTGTGTTTACATTCACTTTAGTAATCAGGTTACAGTCTGTGCTAGGGCTGAATAAGTAATCAATTTCAACTTGAAATCACAATTTGCAAAGGCTGCAGTGACACTACATTATGCAACCCATCTGACTCAACGTTTAAACTGCCATGTTACTGGTTTTACAAATTTAATGCCATCTCATTGTGTGACAGTGGTGCTTTTGATGATATCTCATGTGGTAATGCTCCATTACAAGTTTAATCTAGTTAATCACACAGTGAATACTGAACGCAGCTTGACTTTTAAAAAATTACATTGCAAATTAAATAGTTATACCTGTCAGAAAAATTGCAAATAGATATTTCCCCCAAATCATTCAGCTCTAGTCTGTACTCTCTAATAAGCAGATTACTTAACTGTCATATAAACAAGTAACCGGATTATTGTAATCACTGTTAGGGAGTATACATTTCTAATTTCCCAAAGTAAATTTCTACCAGAGAATGCCGATTTCATTGCCCTGTAAACACAGGGCTTTGGCCATGTCCAAACAGAAGTTTCGATGTAATATGTGCAAGTGCCAGGAGAAGCCATGGAAGCTGTCAGCAGTGGAAACAAAGTTACAACTACCAATGTGGTGAGAAAGCACAATGTGTTTCATCTTGTATTTTCCTTGAATAACTTGTTAGCCAGGGCTGCACGGTGGCTCGGGTGTAAGCACCGTCGCCTCACAGCTAGAAGATCCCCGGTTCGCATCCCGGTTAGGACACCTGGGATCTTTCTGTGTGGAGTTTGCATGTTCTTCCTGTGCAGTGTGGGTTTTCACTGGGTACTCCGGCTTCCTCCCACAGTCCAAAAGCATGCTGAGGTTAATGGATGATTCTAAATTGTCCGTAGGTGTGAATGAGAGTGTGCTTGGTTGTCTGTCTCTATGTGTAGCCCTGTGGTAGACTGGCGACCTGTCCAGGGTGTCCCCTGCCTTTACCCGAGTCTGCCGAGATAGGCTCCCCGCACCTTTTTAGCCAAAGTACCACCTAATGTTGATGGTTACAAGTGAATCATCACAAAAGAGAATAAATTAAAGTCTGTCAACCGGATCGATCTTTGTTTATGGCAGAGTGCAGACGCATGGAAACAACATCAGGTCTTCCAACTACTCGAGTAGTGTAACTTCTCTTCTTTAGTGGGTTGTTGTGTTCCCCTAGATGTTGATGCAGTCCCCTAGAAATCTGGACAGTATATTTTTTCTGTCACAAAAGTCAAGAGTATCCTTTCTAGTCACAATTATATCAGGTATTCCAGATAAATCTGAATTACATATATTTTGAATATGAGGGGACAAAATGGTACTGCATGCACTGATCTATAATACCCTGAATTTAGGGTGACAAAAAGTGGGACCACTCTGGATAACTAATCAAAGACTGTCAGACAAAGAGCATCCAGGAACGACACCTCATGGATTCACACTTTAGTCTAATAAACTATGGGAAGCTATGTGGGGAATTCATTGGCTTTCATGTAATAAGTATTACAGTAAGAAAATATGTCATGTTTCTATTTAAACTTTATACTTACAGCACATCTGCCTCCAGGCTACCTTCACTTTATTTAAAGTAGGTATTTCCTGTCAAACTTGACTGTCTCACTGCAAGCAGCATTCCCAGGAACTGTAGATACCCATTCCTCCATGACTAACAGTTGAACTCTGAACCAGGCCCTCTGAAAGGAAACTGGCATGCTGTTCTTGTTTGTGAATCCAGTGATGCAGGTTAGATTTAAATGTTGTCAGCAGCCTGTCTTAGATCTCACATCGACATGATGGTTATGTTCCCCCGGCAAAGTTAGTGACTGCTATTTCCAGATCATTACTGATGCAGGTTTAGGTCTTTACTGCTAGGTTCAGTATAATTCACTAAAAATATTGACAGACAACCACATTTAGATGTAATAACGAAAAATAGAAACGTGTGTATGATATAATGCAAACACAGTAAAACAGTCACCAACATTTGAACACCACCAAACATTTTGTTTTGAGCCTGCACTTTGTCTAGATGCATCATGCAGCATTATACAGGAGGGTAAATGTCTTTTGCATATACAGAACACATCATAATGTCAATAGAGCAAAATATCAAATTACATATTGCCATATTTCATTACTTTTCAGTGAGCAGGGCTTTTATTTTTCCTGTCATTCCTCTCAATATTTGTGGTTATATTTTAGATTATGCAGCTGGATAGCTCAGTGAGTAACACCCCAGACCTTGGCATGGGAGATCGGTGGTTCAAATCCCGATCAGGGCGCAGGTATCCAATGAGGACCCTTAGGCAAGGTCCTTAATGCTGCCCCGCCTACCTACCTATGTATGTCGCTTTGGAGGAAAGCGTCTGCTAAATGAAATTGTAGATTATATTTACTCACTGAGATCTGAGAAATCCACTTCTTCACCATCAGAGTTGATCAGGCCTCCTATTTCTTGCTGATCTTCTTCAGCGAGGATCACAGCTGGCCCAAAGTCCTCTGGGTTTTCGGAGCCCATCTCTCAAATATACAATCTTGTAGAGGTGAATAATTGAGTGTCAGTAAACAGACATTCAAATAATTTATAGCAAAGTCCTTGAAAATGCACCACATGGCCACTTAGAGATATATTCAAAGAAGTCTTCTCGTCTTGCATTTATAAGGTACACTAAAAAATAACTATGTGTTTGGATTACGTTACAAGAGGCAACCACATGCATTTAACTGTTCATTCAGAGTCACAGGCTTTTATATACTTAATACTACATATGTGAGCTAATGCTGTGCTCTCAAAAACACCAGTCCTGCTTGTAGACAGTAAATTTAATCAAACCAGCTGAATCAGTCAGGATTTCCTCTGTAATTTTGCTCTTAATGTCCAAGATTTAGACTCATGGATCCCAAAGAAAGCTAGAAAAACTTACATTACAAAATGGCAAATCGCTACAAAGGTACATTTATTACAAGCCTTCAATATCATGTCCCTACATCTAGGGTCTACAGTCAAGGTTTGATTTGCAATATTCACATGCATTCATGTTAAATAATGACGTATAAGTCAATCAAAGCCGCATTAGGGCTGCTATACACAGACGCAGGGCTGTGTATTCAGATTAACACGATTCCAGATGTTACAAACATAAACTAATATATACAATTTTTTCAGATTTCATTTCATCAGCTCTTGTAATTAGCAATAAAAGTTTCTTAGAATTATTTCAAACAAGTGTGACATACTGGTGGTAGATGATTGCACCCCTGTTTCAGACATGTTGGCTATTCTTAATGAGCCACACAGTATATTTGATTATCATGCTTTAACCCAGGTGTACCGTCACTCGTGGTTTTTAAAACAGGTAATTATGAAAATAATCGTCAGGGATTCACTCAGTGACTGCTGCTGTCTTTTTTTATTCCACTCTGGTTCAGTCACATCACAGTGCCTCCACCCTGGAAGACATCCACGGTCCTGCTCAAGGACACTTCAGCAGGGCGGATGCTTTGTTGTGAGGGGAGGTGAACCTGGCTGGGCCTTTAAAGCTCAAGTTCAGTGTCCTTAAAACTAAGTCGTCATAAACTTAAGGAACTATGTTACAGTACAACCCGTCGCACTGTTATTTACTGTGCTTTCAAGTCGCTTGAAGGTGAAGCACTCCGGGAAACCTCTTGTCATGCGTCTGCACTGAGTGGCCCGGTTAGCTCAGTAGCATTAGCCTGGAGGGACTCATTCCGCTCCATCCATTCAAGTCTCACATTAATTGTGATTTAAGTTGTGCAGCAGCCGAACTGACTAACCTGTTGGTGTGTGTGGTATCGTCACAAAACCCCAGCCCTTCAGGAGCAAACTCACCCTGCAGTACAGACAGTATTTGACCTCTGAGTGAGATGGCTCAGCAGTGAGGCGGCGGCGGTGACCAGCGCTTTGGTCAACGACCACCTCTACCTTTAAGACTGTTATTAGCCAGCTAGCCCCTGACATGGCGTTCACTAGCTATGCTGATATTAGCAATTAGCGAACGACAACTCTCCCTAAGCAAGAGCCGATATTCAGCAACAACAAACAACAGTGCGGATAGATTCGCTACCAAGACCAGCGTTAAAACGATCATTTTGCTGCAAAACTCACCTCAGCTCTGAGTAACACTGGCTAACTGAGCTAGCTAACGCTAAACAACAGACAATAGAGATTTTGACCAACCTCAGCATAGATTCTCCCTCAGGTAAAAAGTAGTCGCTCGACAGAAGTTTAATGAAACGACTTGGCAATGTTTCTACGATATGTCCCTCCGGTTCATGCTCTGTATGTTCAGTAAATGTGTCAAACGACTGTCTGCTAACTAATGAGTGAAGTTAAATGCGCGTTTGGCTCTGATGACACCTTTTAGCTTTAGCTGCTAGCTTACAGCAGTGTCCAACCTCCGGCTGCCTTTTAAATCACAATAAAAGCTCCAGTAATAAAACTTATTGTAGTGCTGTGTTCTGCTCTGGGTGAACAAGCCAACATTATCACATAAAATCATGCTCATATATATATTTAAACTACTCAGCAAACATTTAATAGTAATATATAAAGAGATATAGGAATAAACCATAATATAACACAATGTTTGAACTATTTTAAAATATTCACATTTTGAATACGAATATAACAAGAAGTATGCTTAAGTGAACACATTTAGAAGTAAATAAATTATAACAAACTACAGCTTTGTTATTATAAAACAAAATGTAAAACCTGAAGAGTCATTTTAATTAAAACAAAGTTGGTACTTGTGTATAATATTAACTTGATTTTTGAATTTTGTCGACTTTTAACTGCAATGTAAATGTTTGCAAACACGTACATAAATGTATTTATCTTATTTTTTTAAAGGGCATCTTTCCTCAAAAGTCCTAATCTTACACTTTTACATATTAGCTACCAAAAGCATGTGTTTTTTTTGTTGTTGTTCAAACTAATGGATAATCCATATTACTCCCATGTAAACAGAGAAAAGGTTTATACTGTTACTATAAAAAGTATTCCCCCCCAACCCCCTTAGAAGTTTTTGCCTTTTATTGCTTTTTGACGTTGAACATTGGTCAAATAAATTTGCAAAAAGACTCGTTCATGTCAAAGTGAAAACTGATTTCTACAAAGTTATATCAATTAATTAAAAATGTAAAAAGTAAATGAAGTCCCTGCGTAAGTATTCACCACCAAGTTACACACCTAATTCAACAAAGGCCAACTGATGCTAGAAGTCACATAAATAGTTAAATAGAGATCATCAGAGTGCAGTAAATGTGTTTCAAGTGATTGTAGTCGAATACACCTGTATTTGGAAGGTTCAGCCAGTGGTGAATCGCTGCTCCTGGATTATAACTACACTCTGAAGACAAAAGAACACTCCAAGCATCTCTGTGAAAATGTTATTTAAAAGCATAAGTCAAGGGGTTGGATACATGATCATTTCCAAGTCACTGAATAGCCCTTAAAATACGGTTCAATCCATCATTAAGAAATGAAAAAAGAATATGGATCATGCGTAAACCTGCCTAGAGCAGGTTGTCCTCAAAAACTGAGTGACCGTGTGAGAAAGAAACTAGTGAGGGAGGCCACCAAGACACCTATGACTCCTCTGAAGGAGCTACAAGGCTCTGTGGATAAGATGGAAGAGACTGTGCATACAGCAACCTTTATTAAAGCTTTATGGGAGAGTGGCAGGGAGAAAGCTGCTGATGGAAAAAAAAACAAACCTTATATTAAGTCTCCACTAGAGTTTGCCAAAGGGCATGTGGGAGACTCTGACATCAACTGAAAGAAGGTTCTTTTTGGCCATCAGACTAGACGCTATGTTTGGCAGACACCAAGCACTGCATATAATTGCAAACATGCGATGATGTGCAGTTTTGGCTACCAGGAAGCATGGTGGTGGCAGCATCATGATGTGGGGATGCTTCTCAGCAGCAGGCACTGAAAGACTTATAAAGGTAGAGGGTAAAATGAATGCACCAAAGTACAGGGAAATCCTGCAGCTGTCACAGAAATGGTTTAAAGTTACACAGAAATGGTTTAAAGTTACATAGAAATGGTTTAAAGACATCAACGTGAATGTTCTGGAGTGACAAAGTCAGAGCTCACACCACAATTTAATTGAGAATTTCTGGCTGGACTTAAAAAAGGGCTGTTCACTTCGGATCCCCGAGCAACCTGATAGTTCTGCTAAGAAAGAAGAAGTAAAATTGCAGTTTCCAGATGTGCAAGGCTGATTGAAACCTATCCATACACATGAGGGGAGGTAAAGTGCTTATTTTACCTTTCATATATATAATTAACTGACATTACTTTGTAGAAATCTACTTTCACTTTGACATTAAAACGTTTTTTTTTGTAAATTCTTGTCAATAAAGCCAATTTAAATTGATTCCATGTTGACAAGCAATATAAAGGGGAACCTTCCAAGGAGGTTGGATACTTTTTATAGACACTGTATGTATATGCTTAAAAAGAAACACAGAGGGCCATTTTGTACTGACCATCAGCTTAC
>OMNN01065456.1:9906-59909 GCA_900302755.1 Chromis chromis
CCCCCCCTGTTTTCTCATGAACATTCCCTTGCTGTCTTCCTGCCATTTGCACTTTTGTCTCATATTTTGCATTCGTCAGTGGTTCCTTCATTGTTTTTGGGTATGTCATTGTGCTTAGCTCTGAATGGGACAAGGGATTTGGGTATTCCATTGGCTACTTCATTGTACCTTACTGGGTCCATCCCAATACTCATTCAGTCTGAAATGTGTGTCAGTCTGGGATTACATTAAGAGACGGCACAATTGAGACAACCTAAAATCACAGAAGAACTGCAACAAGTTCTTAAAGATGCTTTGGGTGAGCAACCTGACATGTATTTGAAAAAACAAAGATTGTTCAGATCAAGTGTTTTTGTTGAATTATTTAATATTTAGTATCTGCTACTACAGAGTCCCAATCTGATACAATTTTTTAATGGTACTTCTTTAAGTTGATTCAAGTTATTTAAATCAAATCCATTGTATATACTTGACAACTAAATGGCAGCAGGATAGCTCAGTGACCAACACCCCAGACCTTGGCATGGGAGAATCCTGGTCAGGGTGCAGGTATCCAGTGAGGACCCTTAGGCAAGGTCCTTAATGCTGCCCACCTACCTAACTATGTACGTCGCTTTGGATAAAAGCGTCTGCTAAATGAAATTGTAGAATTGTAGAACTAAATAGCTCTGCAATTCATTGAAAAAAAAAAAGAAGTTTACCTTGATAACATGTCTGTGAAGATTCTCAGTCATCCTCAAGGTTATCCTCGTAGTTTCAATCGTAGCATCTGGACTTGCTTGAGTTTCTCGAAGACATTTCACCTCTCATCCAAGAGGCTTCATCAGTTCTAAACTTGACTGGTTGGGAGTTCCAGATTTTTAGGGTTCGTTAGGGCAACTAGGGCCCTAACAAACCCCATTGTGAGAAGGAAGGACCTAACGACTCGCATAGTGGGGGGGAGGGGCTACACACATCCAGCAGACTGAAGCTTCAGCAGTGTTAATGGATCCTGAGGAGTATAAAAATCTGGAACTCCCAACCAGTGAGTTTAACTGATGAAGTCTCTTGGATGAGAGGTGGAACGTCTTTGAGAAACTCAAGCAAGTCCAGATGCTACGATTGAAACTACGACCTTGATAACATTTCCATATGTTTTTTTTTTATATATACTGGACGACACATCATTAGTGAAATCAGCAGTCAGTGTCATGGCAGAACAGTTCCACCTTGAAACTGCAAAGTATCAATGTCTAAAAAAAATGGATTCAGAAAGTCAGGGTTTCATACATCACAAATCTAAGGACCAAACCTTTCAACCATCAGGCTGGAGTTTCCTGTATTCTTCTTCTTCTTCAGAACTGGTTGTTGGTTTGAACATATATGGCTGAATTAATATAATATTACAACCTGCATTTGTGTAGCACATAAGTATTTGTGTATTTAGAGGCCCCTATAGCAACACTTTGAGTTCCAAAGTGTGCCAGGACAAAAAGCCTCCTCATGACTGCAGTCAGTCTGGACTTGGATACTGTGGCATTTACTGAAGGAACACTGAGAAATGGCTACTTCTGTCCTCTCAGATACTGCAGCTAGTGGACACTGGGACAGATCCAGAAAATTCTAATTTGAGCATAAAGGACACACTCAAAAGCTAAGGTGTGAAGATAAAAGTGGCAATCACCTCAACTAAGTGTGATAATCTGATACACCGGCAATCAAACAATCAGCTCTCTCTCAGTCTAACATCCTCTTGACGAAACCATTGTGTTAAGACACAAATTGGACAGTTACTACGGACACATCACAGTTTTACCTGAACAGAGCAGTCTGGATCCAGCAGTCGGATGCATTTTCATAAAGTGAAAAACTTCCGGTGGCTGTGGCTGCTGCTTGAATGAAGAAATACCAGTATTAGTTTTTAATTCCTGTAAGGCCCAGGAGCGGACTGAGTCAATCAGTCCCATCAAATCCAGACTTCCTCAATGATTCCCTTGCTAGAGTGGAAATACGTATTTCATCGGAACCTCGGGCAAAATACCGATAATGGTGAGGGCTGATTGGAAAATTGGAAATACAGTGTAATTTCCTGTGATGTGCTGAACACAGTGACGTACGGTCCCCATCTAATTATCTTCAGCACAAGAAGGCGTCAGCATTGCTAAATACACTTCTCCACATCTTTCACTTTCTGTAATCGTGTCCTCTGCGTTGGCTCTTAATGTCACTTATTTATCTTATGCTTCCTGTCTCTGTGGCCACGGGAGATAAGAATGAAATCTAACTGAAGATTAACTGTTACGTTGCGTCCATTAGCTCCCTAATTATTTTCCAATCATTACTAAAGTGTCGTTTTATGACACTCAAGGCGATCGTGACAGGATATTAACACGGTGATGACTCAAATCGGAAAAAGTTCATTCCTTGCTTTATAAGACAAGAGTTGCCTTTAGTTGCTTAAAGAAAAGGGAAGTTAAAGAAGCACATAGACCATTTGTAGAGCTACTCATCTGGAGTGTTCCTACCTAGCTTAGAGAAATGGTTGAAATAAGACACGCACCAATCTGTCGCCCCCGGCTAGATTTGACACAGTGTCAGTCCTAATTCTGCATTCGTTGACTAAAGACAAGTCCATCATGCAGTGCGTGAGGAGAGCAACATATTCTACATTAATCCTCTTTCCCGTCTGTGTCTCTGTGGCGCCATTTGTTCTGATTCCCCCTCCTTCAACAGGCCTCTGCTTTCAGCTGTCACTCTCTTCCTAACAGCAGAAATGAGGGGAACCAAGTTGGACCAATCATAGCAGATAATGCGCTTAAATCAGCCAGTGGGTGTGAAAGCTGACCACTTGGGTTTCAGCTCCTCACTTCAAAGCCTCCAAATTTGCCCGACTCTCCTCATTAACTCTGAAGTATATACTACAAATGCTGCTTTCAGTGGTTAATCAATCGCATAATGAAAGTCTTAATGCCCTCTTGTGCCTTTGGGCGGTCTGGCACTTGTTTGTTGTAGGTGCCAGGAAGAAGAAGGGAAAAAACAAAGAGGACCAACACTTAAGTCTTGATGCTGTTTCCCTTCTGTCTGAAATAAGATAATGGAATGGCTTTACCAGAAATGGATTCCTCATCTTTTCCATTTGATGCACGTCACTGGAAAATTACACATTTAGAATATTTTTTTCTGTCTTCATCTCTGTTGTTTCTTGCTGTTAGAGCCACTGGACATACCTACCAAAAGATAGTACGAAATTATTTTGTATGATAAAAATCCAGGTTTTGCAGCTCTCATTTTGAGAAATACTCATTTTCACTTTCACGTCCCTATAGCAAAGACATAACTGTAGCCAGCAGCCAGTTAGCTTAGTACAAACACTAGAAACAAGGTGAAATGGCTCAACTGGCTCTGCTCAGTAACTACAAAAAAAATCCGCCTACCAGCTCTTCTAAACTGTATCTCGTCTGTCATCTATTCAAATGTGTAAAAGAGACATTGTGCTTGTACAAGGTTTGTATGCTAAGTTAAGCAACATTTTATCAACCCCTTAAGCCCTGGGAAATGTTTTTTTGAAATTTCCAGTGACAGCTCCTCAGCTGTGAGGCCAAAATGAACAAAACCAGGCTCAAAACTCGGGTGAATTTGAAAATAAAAATAAACCTCCTTGTGTCCTTTTCACTTCTGCCTAACCACAAGTGTAAATCAGTAAAAAGCAGAGTTATAAGGCTGAGTCAGTGGCAGTGGTGTTATTCAACCTGGACTGAAAATTCTAAAAAACTGCAACTGTACCCTACAACTCTACCAAATCTGATGCAACTTGAAATAAAGTACAACGATGCTACATCCATTTTAGTCCCAGCAGTATCAGGAGAACTCTTCAGTGAATGTGCCACGCTTGAAAACCTTCTAAAAATGGTGTCAGGTATGTGTTTTAATACCAGATAGAGCCTGGTCCCAGTACAGAGACCTCCATGGTAGGAAGGGTTAACTCAGTCTTTTGGTTATTCAGCCTGCAGCTTTAATGTTTAAATCTAGCATCACCACTCCGCACCAGTTTCAACAGCAGCAGGAATATGTTTTCAGAAAAAACCCAACAGCTCTATAAACTACAGAATGCTGCCTGCCTACAACACAACAGAGGCCTCTCTCAGTCTGTGTTCTAGTAAGCGGACTTATGTGAACCTGCTGGAGCCAAGTATCCCAGAATACACCACTCTGCAGAGATTTTGTGCCAGGCTCATAGATATAAATGTTGTCCTAGGATTGGTATTTGGTCGCTTTATTAAGTTTATGTGTTTTCCTGCATTAAAAGTTACCATGTAGAATTCAAATATGTGGTCAGCTCATCCAAATCATTTAGACATTTGCCAGAATGACTAAGTGGGCTTCAGAAAATCTTGTATTATTTTAAGCTACATTATACATCGGATAGCAACCTCACCACATATTTTTTTAATTGCATTTGACTGTCAACTTCTTCTTCTTTTTTTAAAAACAAACAAATTCTCACTTTTTTCCTCATCCAATACAAACTGGGGGAATTATTCATTATGAGTGCCACTCCTTCTTAGACATTGATTATACCTGGCTGAAAATAACAGTGAGTGGCAGCAGAACTGTCATGTTCTGGCTTTATTTTATTAACAAGAGAGAGAGACAGAGAGAGCGAGAGCGAGGGTGTTTGAGAGTTCTGAGAAAAAAAAATCTTTCAGTGGTGACAATAACAGTATCAAGTAAATGTCAGGCATTCTGAATTAGATACTGAGCAAATCAACCCATCTGACTGCACAAATGTGGTGTGGAGGTGGAGTAGTGGCATGTTGTGTATGTGTGTGTGGATTCAGGCTGATGTTTTTGTAGCAATGATTGCAGACTGGGAATTGATAGGTAGCAAGAGGTTCTCCTGAATAAAAATAGGTCAGAACAACATCCTCGGCTGAAAAATGAAGCCAATGTGGAAGTGCCAAAAACTGCAGTTCCTCAAATGGCCTCTTGAGGTTGCTCCAGAAGTGAGTGAATCCCCATAGACCCCCATGTTAAAATGTCCAACTTTACAGTAGAAATAATCAAGCATCATGCACGACAGCCATCCTTTTCTGTTAGTCTGTTACAATCCCGATAAAATAACTTCATATTTCATTAACCTTTTACAGAAATGTTTCATTATTTCATATACAGTGCTGTTCAAAAATATTTGCCCCCCTACAAAAATCTTCCATTTTGGCATATTTGTCACACTTTAATGTTTCTGAGCATCAAACTAATGTTTATGTGAGACAAAGAAAACCCAAGAAAACACAAAATGCAGATTTTAAGTGATGATTTCATTTATTGAAAGAAAAATGCCGTTCAGCCCACATTGCCCTTTGTAAAAAAAGGGTTAGCTAACAATCTACCAAATTACCAAATTCATCTGGCAATTAGGTTCAGTTTCACAATCCACACTCACATAGGATTACTGCCAGGTAGCACATGAAGGTAGCACAATCTAAGTAGCACATGATGCCACGTTCTAGAGAGATTCAAGAACAGATGAGAAACAAAGTCATTGACATTTCTCAGTCTGGAAAGGGTTACAAAGCCATTGGTAAGGCTCAGGGACTCCAGAGAACCTCAGTGAGAGACATTATGCACAAATGGAGAAAACATGGAACAGTGGTGAACCCTCCCAGGAGTGGACCAATGACCAACATTTCACCAAGAGCGCGTCAAAATCTAATCCAGGAGGTCACAAAAGAACCCAGACGAACATGTAAAGATCTGCAGGCCCCTTAGGCAAGGTCCTTAATGCTGCCCTGCCTACCTACCTATGTACGTCGCTTTGGATAAAAGTGTCTGCTAAATGAAATTGTAGAATTGTAAGGTCCGTCTACATGATTCTACAATAAGGAAGACACTGGGTGAAAATGACTTGCATGGGAGAGTTGCAAGGCGCAAACCACTACTGACCAAAAAGAACATAAGCGTTCATCCGGCATTTGCAACAAAAAAAATCTGGATGAGCCCCAAGACTTTTGGAATAACATCCTGTGGACTAATGAGTCAAAGGTGGAACTTTTTGGAGGACATAGGTCCTTCATCAGGACCTGGACGACTTGTCATAATTGATGGAGCCATGAATTCTGCTCTCTATCAGAAAATCCTCCTGGAGAATATCCACCCACCAGTTCATGACCTAAAGTTCAACACAAATAGGTTATGCAGCATGACAATGACCCAAAGCACACAAGCAAGTCCACCTCTGAGTGAAAAAGAACAAAACTGAGGTTTTGGAGTGGCCGAGTCAAAGTCCAAGTCTTGAATGTAATTGAGATGCTGTGACAAGACCTTAAAAGTGCAGTTCATGCTCAAAAACCATCTAATGTGGCTGAATTAGAACTATGCTGCAGAGAAGAGTGGACCAAAATACCTCCATGGCGATATAAAAGACTGATCACAAGCTGTAACAAACATTTATCTGCAGTTGTTGCTGCCAAGGGACCAACCAGTTATTAGGTTTAGGGGGGGAATTACTTTTTCATCGGGGTGATACAGGTTTTCAATTATTCTTCAATAAACCATAATTTAAACAGTATTTTGTGTTTTGTGGGTGATATCTGTATAATATTCAATAAATATAAATATTAGTTTGATGATCTGGAACATTTAAGTGTGAGAAATATGCAAAAATAGAAGGTTTTCTATAACACTTTATGTGGCTCCAAATATTAATAATAATATTAAAGGGGGTAACAGGGAGCCTTGACAAAGACAGAAACCACCCAGGTCAACCACACAAATGGGCTGTTGGACCGGAGTACCTCCCCTATCTTTAATTAACTGAAGCTAAACCAATTAAACCTTCAAAACCAGAAATGCCAGACCTGTCATCGGAGCCAAAGAAAACAATGAAGGATGTACACTGGTCACATCTCAGCTGCAGCTGCAAACCCCTGGAGGTTGAGGAGAAAAGATCCACCCCCCTTTATGTAGGCTATTTCTCTAATCAGGGAACCACATACTGAGTGGGAAGGCACATAAACACTGGTTAGTAGGGGAATAGTAGGTCATCACCAGCAGGAGGGGGAATATACCCTCTCACACATATCTGACAAAACAAACATGTCTCTACTTTAATCTGCTAATCAAACCAGAGGCCACATGAGCGTACTTTTTCACACTTGAAGTCTACTTTCTTGAACCTATACACACAAAACTACTGTGATTGCATAGCAGAGGGAGTGCTGCCAAGATAGATGTGGGCATGAATGCATCCTGTGTGGACACAGATGTTTGACACTGATTTTCACAGTCAAAGCATGGAGGGAGATTATGAAACATCCACATTCCCTGGTACACTGTAAAAGGTAATTGAAGGGACCTATTCTCACCACTTAATTAAATGCCTGGCTGCAAGATATATATATATAAAAAAAAAACAACTCTGGTTTACTGATTTAGATAAGCCTTTTTAAGTTTCAAATGTTAATTTGATGGGTTGAGTTGACATAATAATGTTGGTAATTGCAGTGACCTAATATTGTCTGTAATTTAAACTCAACTTTATGTGTCAGTTCATTTAAAACTAAATTCAAGTTGAGGTAACTGGATGAAATTGCCTTGACATTTTTCTTCACCTTCGTCAGGATTTCAAATCCCCTCCCCTACCTCCTAAACATTGAGGAAATGTTTTTTTTTTTTGTTTTTTTTTACATACCATACCAAGTACATACCACACAAAAAACAAACATTTGAAATAACAAGGAAGAACTAGGTGGAACTAATTAATTATCATGAGTAATCAAACTTGACTTGTGTTTATGCTACCAAGCACTAAGGAAGTGGTAATTAAAAACACCTTTGATTAAAGAGGAAAAGCTTTTTTCCCTAAACCAACATAGTTTGTTGGTTGAACAGAATTTTAAAGTTGTCCTTACTCAAAAAGATTAACACAAACTGTTGCATTAATATTTGTTGAGCTCAAACATGATTTTTTAAAGAGTGTATCCCAATGCAGAAAATCTGCTTTTAATGTTACTGAAGCAGAGCCAGCTGGCCCATTAGGCAATATAGGCAAATGCTAAGGGCCCCGCAGCCTCCCGGGGGTGCTACAAAAGCTGGAAAAAATTCACCTTCACTACAATTATATTGTTACTACACTGTAGCCCATAAAGTTGGAATAATTTAGTTTTCAGACACATTCCTTTTTTTATTCCTATTTATACACATCAGTAATCACTTTTGACCAGGTTCAGTGATTACATGTTGTCCCAGGCTGTGTTGTCCTTTTCCTGCTTAAAATCTGTATGCAGTAAGTCCACGTTTTCAGAATTGGCTGCATAATTTTCAACCAAATTTGACACAGAAGTTCCCCAGGCTATGCCTCGTCCAACGCAACTGGCGATACACCAAAGAGTACTTGCACTCCGACAGGACGGACACAAACAAGCCAACATTGCTGATTTCCTCGGAATATCGCATGAGTGCTGTCTGTAAAATCCTCAAACATCATCGAGAGGAGGATCATTTGAGGCCACAAAAATCTCAAGGACGACCACGACTAACTACCAGATGAGATGATCAGCAACTGTTTAATCTGTGCCGTAGAAATCGGAAAATGCAAGCGAGCCACCTTTGTTGTTTGTGGAGAAGACACAGAAGTAAAAAATATTTTATTCCAACTTTATGGGCAACAGTGTATTAACTCTTAAAATGGAAAAGCTCACATTGATTCAAATGTAAAGCAATGCCCAATTAATGTTACTATAAAACAATGCTATTCGATCTCTTTTGTAAGCGTGTGTGAATCGCCGATGGAGGGGGGCGCCATATTGGGTAGGGCCAGCTCTGTACTGAAGGCAGCTCCCTGTAAACATCACAGCTAGTTTGGGAGCCAATCCTGAGCAGGCAACATAACAAGCATGATGTTGAAACCTAAAGTCTGCACTGCAAACACACTAAGAGTAGTTTTTCAGTGAATTGAGAGACATCTTAATATTAAAAGTACTTTTTATAATGACAAGTATTTGCACATTCATAGATTCTGAATTTGTTTAAATCAGAGAGAAGGAATTAATGAACATTTCAAAATTTTTAATCATCTAATTGAACCTTTTATGGGAAAAACAAACATATTAGACACAAATTATTACTTAGTGTTTTTTAAATATCTTTAAACATGTCTGGAGGGGATCTTTAATTTTACCAGCTGGCAGAAGGCAACATGTAATTACTGTTTACTTTATGACTTGGCAAAATTGCAGTGAAACTAAACCAGTGACATCATTTGTGCCTCCAGAACAGATCTGCCTCTGAGACTTGTTTGTGTTGCTAAATCCAATCTGCTGACACACTGGCATCTCCCCAAGTCACACCAGGACAACACAACTCCTCATCCAGAGGCATATTACGAGGCATTCTTTTCCAAAAATGTCATTTATATCTTTACTGTAACAAATCTCATTGGCAGAATTCCTCACTGTGTTATTCTGAGCGTCATGCAGCAGAGTCTTTTTAAATTATCTGGGAAAACTCTTTGTAAAACTGGGTAAAGCCGCGTCCGTGTGTGGATATTTCATTTGTTAACTAGGCTCATTGTGACTTAAGGTGAAAAATAAAGAGGAAGACAGTGCAACTGTTCTCCTCTCTTTATGAGAGCTACTATTGTTTGCCTTTTTGTGTGCAGCAGTCCAGGGATTCCCTACTGTTATACAGTTGTCTAATTTGTTAGCATTAACTATTGTCATTTAAAATGTAAATTAGGATCACAGAGGAGGTTATGCTGCTGTAGGGTATGAATTAAAGATGAGTTTGCGTGTTAAAGACGAGTCCTAGAGCTTCTACAGAATGCAGTTCGGGAGGATGTGATATTCTATTACTATAACAACTGTTCCCTTTGATACCGATTTTTAGTGAAAGAGAGTTTTCTCTTTTTTTCACTTGATGAAATTTTCATGAATAGCAAAGAAAACAAAAAAACACAGAGCTCCTTGCCAACGGAGGAAACATTTTGGCCCAGAATCAAAAGGTGCCATCTGCCCGAGAGCCTTGTGTCAGCAGTTTAGCCATATCACACTATCTACCGCATCCCTCTGATCAAGACATGGCTGCAGCTCAAACGTTCTCCCAGAATGATGGCTGGGGACAGAAACAGTGGGTGAAGAGAGATGCAATCTCTGCTTGGCGAGCGCTTTGATGTGAGCCAAGGCGTCCGTCGATTACGACGGCCCCATCCTTTGTGGTCGGGGCCGTTCTGTCCCTTTGGGAATGCACCCTGCAGAAACCAGGCAGTGAAGGAAAATATGCCTGTTTGTTGAACAATAAGGCTGGAAATCTTGCTGCAGATGTATTTGATGGTATGTTTGTGGAAGGGGGAGTCCATATGCTGAATGTACGCTGTGAAGCCTGCAGCAGTAAGTGTCAGTGCTCTCTGAGATGATGCTGAAGGCTGACAACCATTCTCACTGCCAGTATCATTACTGTGAGGGGGCGTAATGAGACATTTGCATATGAACATACACTTGAATTTATATATAAATACACACACACACACACACTAATCAGTCACACCATTTAAACCACTTGCTATAATTGTGAAGGTCCCCGTGTTGCCAAAACAGCTCTGACCCGTCGAGGCCTGGACTCCTGACTTCTGAAGGTGTCTTGTAGTATCAGACACCAAGACGTTAGCAGGTCCTTGAAGTCCTGGAAGTTGTGAGGTGGGGCCTCCCATAGACATATATACATAGACGCCGCATTGACTGTGGAGGGATGTGCCTAAAGCGCCGCCATCTTGCTAAGGGTATAGCAGAGGAGGGAGTGCATGGACATCCATGGAGGTAAGAGGTACTCCACAATCTGAAAGTAGAATTATTCACTGAATTTCCGACTGATTTCCAAACGGTTTGATTTGTTAAAAATGTCACACACGTAGCTATGACAGGATGCTTGGATGTAAATTTTTTATTTTTTTTAAATGCCTGTTGGTCCTCCATGTCTGACGTTTGTAACAAACAACCCGCGTGAATATACGTTGACATGATTGATTTATGATCACTTTTATAGAGCAGCAGCAATCAATGCGGCGTCTACGTATATATGTCTATGGGGCCTCCATGGCTCAGGCTTATTTTTCCAGTACATCCCACAGGTGCTCAAATAAATTTGGACTGGGGGAATTCATAGACCAAGTCAACACTTTTAACTCTTTGCCATGTTTCTCAAATCATTCTTGAACAACATGTTATCCTGCTAAAAGAAGCCACTCCTTAACATCGACATAAATGCAGGACCCCAAGGTTTTTCAGCAGATTATTGTCTAGAGAATCACGCTGCCTCCGCTGGCTTGCTTTCTTTTCATAATACATTATGCTGTCATCTCTATCCCAGGTAAACACTGCACATGTACCCAGCCATCCACATGATCGAAAAGAAAACATGATTCCTAAGAGCAGGCCACCTTCTTTCATTGCACCGTGGCCCAAATCGTCAGACTGAACGTATCTAAGGGGTCAGTGCATGGAACTCTAAAGCACTTTGTAGAAACTGGACCAATTGTTTCCCAAACAGAATCAGGCAGATCAAAAGTGAGCACACCATCAGCAGATCAATACATCAAGCTTTGTTCACTGAGAGACAGAAAGGAAGCTTCATCTCAGATAAAGAATTTGACAAGTATAGAACACGAAAATCCAATCACTAAAAGTACTGTCAAAACAAGGCTGTCTGGAAGTGCCCACTAAGGATGAGGAGCATCTCGAAACCACTTCTCAAGAGGAGAAACAAGGACAACTGCTTTGGGTGGGCTAAGACATGGCAGCATTTCACAGTGGATGAAAGTCCTATTTATGAATGAATCAAGTAAAGCAAATTTATTGCAGCAACAGACAATTTCATGAAAGTTGCTTTTAATAAATTGTAATGTAATTTGTAATTTGCAACATATTCCATAGGATTACGCCAGGTGAGAAATACATTTTAAATACTTCGGTCTACATCAGCATTCTCCTACATTATTGTTACATGTAACAATATTAACACAGCTACCTGAAGTAGACTGAATGCAGGAGTCACCCTGAATATACACCGATCAGGCATAACATTCTGACCACCTGCCTAATATTGTGTTGGTCCCCCTTATGTGGTCAAAATGCTCTGAACCATTGGGCATGGACAAGAGGACCTCTCAGGGTGTCCTATGGGGTCTGGCACCAGGACCAGGGCAGTGGATCCTTTGGGTACTCTGGCTTGTGCAGTGGGGCCTCTGTCAATCAAACTTGTTCCACTGCATCCTGTTGATGCTTGATCAGAATGGGGTCTAGGAAGTTTGGAGGTCAAATCAACATCTTGGGCCATTGTCATGTTCCTCAAGATGTTCCTGATTGGTTGATGTTTTTGCCATGTGGTGGGGTGCATTTTCCTGTGGGGCTAGGCCAGTGACATTTGGGATTTGCATGAGGGAGTGTGTTTGTTCTGGGACAGTGTTTATTTGGGTGTCTAAGTCTCATCAACACGGATGTTAAAATCCAAGGTTTTCCAGCAGAACACCACATAGTACCAATATGATCAATGTTATTCACTTCACCTGTCAGTGGTCCTAATGTTGTGCCTGATCAGTTTATATTGTTCTATCTAAGTCATGGTATGCATGAGATCACAAAAACAAAATGTGCGTTTATCCTTTTACTGCAATTTGTATTTTTTGTCTGGTCACATCTCATTGGTATGAGATATTAAACTGGTTGAACATGAGCTAAATGATGCAAACATTTGTTATTGAAAAAATATGTAAATGTAAATACCAGCACAGCTACCAACAAAAAGAAATAAGTTGTATATTTGTATGTAAACTAATTGCATGAAAGCATTTAACTCTGGAACAACTTTAACTGTGTACAAACCGATTTAGTCTGGTTTGCAATGGTACACTTTTGTTATTACCATTTTACAGTTTACACTTGTAACCATATGAGTTTAACTGCTTGCTGGACTTTTTCAATATCGTTTATTGATAGTGCATAAGATGACACCCCCTGCACCATAGAGAACTTTGTATAAGAGATTATTTCATTTATTTGTGTTAAATGTAGGTATTTTTGCTTGTCGTTCTGAAAGTTAATTTAGTAAAGTCCAACCCCAAAGATCATCTCTACTGCCATCACTATGACCAAGTTGCCTGCCGTCAGCCAACAAAACTCGAGGCTCACAGTCTAATAGCTGAAGATCCATCTGTTGGTATAATTCCTGTCACCCTGGCCATATTTTGCCCTGGAACATCATTGGTAAGGGGTTCCAACTTTAATACCAGTAACATGCCCCATTGTGTCCACTAGATGGTCCTGTTGATTAAGATATGACTTCAACAGCAAAGGTGTTTTCACTTTAAGCAAATCTGTTTATGATTTACTGGATAAAGGACATTTACCACATCCTTAGCTAGAATCTGTAAGGTTAATATAGAATGTTGTGTAATTGTTGCATGTGTCCGTTTTTACACCAGTTACATTAAATGAAGAAATAAATATGTTGCATAGAAATGTCCTCTTAGCATGTAATCTGGGTATATTATGATTATTATTAGTCTAAAGGGGTAATGGATGTCTCAGTGTGTCCTGTACCTCTGTTTTGATGACTAGGGGCCTCTTCCCAAAGCTGTCCAGGAAGTGCAGAGGTGACAGCATCGTCCCAAACTCCTGGAGGTCGCCGAATTTGAGCTTGTCAGTCAGCGTGGTGGCCGAGATCCCAGCCAGCGGGCCCAGGCTGGGCAGGGAGCCCGCAGTCACAGAGGGATCTGGGATTTGTCCTGGCATCGCGTCAGACTCGGTCGTGACCACAGCTACAGTAGGAGGCAGAGGGAGAAAATGGGAGACATACTCAGACGGAAACTAAACCAGATCAATGAAAAACACATAAAACTCTGTCTGCGCTGCCCGTTATAGCACATACTGGGGCGCGCTTTATGGCACGAGGGGAGAAAAACAGCCATTTCACATTAACAAATTAGACACAAATACATATGCAAGTGCTTTATTTGACCTACAGTGCAGTCTGCTTCGGGGAGGCATTTGCCCAAGGTGCACTGTTCCCTTCTAGCAGACAGCTGGGTGATGATTTGCTGCTCTGTTCCAGGAGCAGGATGCTGAGGCTGCTGCTCATTAGGTTATTTTGTTATTTTGACACTTTTTTTCTGGAAGGAATATGCTACCATTTACTGAACCTTGGCAGGAGCTTACCTTATTTAATCCCAAGAGGCCAAGAAGAAAGATTAAACAAGAGTGCACAAAGCAGATTCAAATTCCATTTTATTCCAACGAGAGCTAAAAAGGCAATTGCCAAGAAAAACCTGTTAACTGTGGCTTTCTCCATATGAGGCTTAATTTGAGGGGGAGGCGGAATATGGATGCCAAAATTGAGCCAGGTTTTGTTTGGCCAAAATAAAAATTAAAGATGACACCGTTCAGGTAATGTGTGTTGTGTGAACAGATTGTCACCGTTTTGTCCTGGCAAATTTGTGGACATTTTCATTGATAGAGACGAGGAGAGGTGTGTGAGCAAAGCCGGGCCAAAGACACAGGAAATTACTACAACAGCTCAGCGGATTTCCAAGCCACATGACACAGCTCAAAACTATGATCTAAGGTCAGTTACTCAGAAATCTCTAACCCACACTACTGGAATAAACAGGCAGAATCGGATGTAAATATTACTACAGAAAACATCCTTCTGGCTTGTTGTCATCTGTGAAGACTGATCGAACGTTAAGGAAAGAGTTTATATGTGTCAGTTAAACTTTGAGCAGAAACAACAACATTAAAATCTCATGGGAATAACTTTCAGTTTGCACTTCCCTAAACTTCAGGTCAAAAAGACACACCAGGCCATGATGGAGGCACGTGATAAACAACACTTGTCTTGAAACTGGTGCAGCGGTAACATGGAAACGGCAGGTTTTAGATTTAGATTTCACAAAAGTTTTAACCACAGCGAATACCAAACCCACCCTAAAATCATGGTTCTGAATATGTGTACATATGATTAAAACAGCTCCTCTTATTAGGGCAGCATTATTATAGGCGGCTCCTGAAAGTCCCAGGAAACCAGTTCACTTATCCTGATTAGGCTGTGTTATAATGATTTGTGTTGACCTCCATACATTAGAATGTCCCAGTTTACTTTACAAATATGCATTTAGAGCTGCTTGTGAGTGTCCCAGTGGCCGGTGTCGTGCCAAAAAACTGATGCTGCGCTTTATTTTAAAGCTGTATTTCCCCACTTAATATACATTTACAGCAGCTTTTACTTGAATGAAAGTCACACTGTGCAAATAAACCAAACTCTAGGTCTGTGGTGACAGTAAAGGTATGTCTTTGTGGAATTTTGCAACTGAATAATTTTAAATGCTGGCAGTTAATAGCGTAATCAAGCATTGTATTTTATATTATTGTAGACAATATTATAGTATTGTTTCAATGTCTAGGGTTAGGGCATGTGTATGGTATGTCTCATCTTAGTTTAGACTGCAATTAACATGACTTACAGATATCCTATGGGTTATAGTCTTTGGATTATAGCCTTATGATTGAAATCAAGTCATTTTGATGCATTAATCACATCTCAGTCCCAATGTGCAGGCTGCAGTCACTTTTTGGCAAGTGGAAAACTGCATTGCATAAGTTCCACTGGTCCTTTAAAGCTGCTTCAACTGGTAAAAACAGCTGCACTGGTGATAATCTATGGCACAGAGCAGGTAGAATAACACAGAGGCACTTTGGTTTAATCAGTTTTTGGCACAAAGTCACTTCTTGGCACATCGGAGCAGCACAGCAGCTGAATTGGTCAACTTGAAAGCGGAAGTTTTTTTTTTTCAGTGCGGCACTAATCTTACGTAACTTTGTCCTTCCATCAGAAACCTGCAGTGATAAAAAAAAAATGTTACAGCTTTTTCAGCCAGATCGGCTTTAGATAAACCCGCGTTTGGAGAATCATTACGCAGCGCTTATTTCACTGTTACACCGGACAAACTAGGAACATTTTGTCCTGAATTGTGCACGCCGGGGATTCATGTTAACAGCAGCATGCAGACAAAAGAAACCGACCCTTCTGCAGCATGCTCGGGAACATGACATGTTTACTTTGCTGCACCGAAATCCAAAGTGAATAACCGAAAACATCCGATCCACCCGCCGCCTCCACAAACTCTGACCGATGCGTGGCGCGCCAATAAACTCTCCACAGAAACGATTCAGCAGCTCTCGACTTGTGAAGTTTTTTTTTTTTTTTTTTTGTAGCTCACCGACCTGACTTTGATCCCAGGTGCAACAAATGTCCTTTCTTCTGCTCAGCCGAGGGTCGAGAGTAGATTTTAAAAAGTGGAAATCGTTGCATCAGCCCGACTTTTAAACGTGATCCCAATCTGGGAGGATTTGGGAATGCGGAAATTAGGCTATGCCAGCCAAACGTAAGCAGGGATGTAAAAAAGTCCATAGTGGGGGCAGAAGTGGGGAAGTAAGTCGCGCCGCTCCTCCCATAAAGAAACACTGAGAGGCTGCTGCAGCGACAGAAACATGGCTCAGAGAGGAGGCCTGAGCTGGAAGTACTGAGAGAGAACACTAATCAGACAGTTTAACAAGGTTAGTTCAAAGATATCACAAGGAAAACAAACTTTCACTCTGCCTTCCATATTCTACTCTAAAAATGCTTCTTTGCATTGAAGAACCTGTTTATTAGGTGATGGTTCTTCATTTTCTTGGGAGTTATTTGGTTTGGTGGCAGGTAGGAGTATCACATTAGAGCTGGAACTAATGATTATTTTGTTAATTGATTAATTATTTAGTCAATAAAACATCAGAAAACAGTGAGAAATGCCATCACAGTTCCTCAAATCTGGTAATAATAATAAATAATAATAATAATCAAACCTTTATTGATCCCCTTGGGGAAATTCCTTCTCTGTATTTGACCCATCGTATTCAAAGTTATCCTTAACTATACAGGAGCAGTGGGCTGCCGCGGTGCAGCGCCCAGGGAGCAGTCAGGGGTTAAGGGCCTTGCTCAAGGGCCAACAGTGGTGATGACTGGGACAAGCGGTCGCTTCCACTTTCCCACCTCAACCTCTTGCCAGTCCAGGGACTCAAACCGATGACCCACCGGTTACAAGTTCGCTTCACAAACCACTAGGAGACCACTAACCCTGGTTCTGGCTGACCAATAGCCCAGAACCCAAAATATCAAATGTGTTATCATGGAAAATCCAGAAATGCTGCAAATTCTTACTTTTGATTTGATTGATTATCCAGTCCTATTATCAAAATAGAAGCAGGTGGATTCATAAAGAAACCATCTTGAAAGTAGTTCCTTGAAGAAACTATTTTTGCCCAGGTTGTTTGTAGTGCCATTAACGGAGCCATTTTTAAAAGGTTGTTTGAGGCAAAGAACCACTTGAAGAGCTGCTTCTTAAAAAAAAAAAAAAAGGTTCTTTGTGGAATAAAAAATGTGGTTCTTCCATGGCATCACTACAATGAACTATTTTTGGTTCCAGTTAGCTCCTTTATTTTTCTAAGTGTTGAGTAAGTCCTCTCCTGACCACTCAGTTTTGCTTCAGGTCTTTTCTTGGATGATAGTGACCTTGGTAATTAAAACCATTAAAATCATTTTCCGGTCTGAGGAAATCAAAAGAGGTGCTTTTAAGATTAATGAAATATCTATAAATAAGTCTGTGTGATTTTTTTAAAATAAGTACATGCATATGCTTTTTTTTTACTCTTAACACAAAAGTCATATGGAGGATTATCCATTAGTTTAAACAAAAATTAAATATTGTTTTTGTAATGTGTGAAACTGTAGGAGTAGGACTTTTTAGAGCTAAGCCTCCCTGGTGATGTGACTTTATTTTTTATTTCAGTAATTGAAATATCTGCAGCTATGAAGTTTTAGGTTACAATCTCTTCAACAGGAATTTGTCTGTTTGACCCTTCAAACCTAAAATAAATCTAAAATCATAAATCATTTCTGTATGTGTTTTCTTATATTAATGTTGCAGGTCATGTAAGAGGACCATCAAAATATGAAAATATTTTAATCTTATACATTAATGACAAGTTTATATTGATCAGATTGACTCGTGGAGTAAGATTAGCACTGGGGCTGTGAGAGAAGATGTGCCTCTTCTCAAGATTTGACATTTAGTTTTAGAATAACAAAGTTGTAATCTGTTGTGATTTAATTAACCTCTGTATTTGCTCACTTAAGAAATAGACATTGTTCCTGAGGGGGGCGTCTTACCCCGGTTTAACCTACACATACTTCATTGATTTCTTAAAGACACAAAACACCACTGTGAACGTAGATTTATTGTAATTATTCAGCAGCATAGATAAGCAATCGATGCCCATTTTACTGATTTTTAAATTTAACAAATAAGTCAAAATCTGAAAGGTAAAAAAATAAATCATAAGTTACATCTTGATAAGATATATAGTATATAGCACTGGATGTTTTCATGGAAAACTTTCAACATTTTAACAATGAGGTCAAACCACAGCTGATGACATTGAGGTATGTAGTTACTTAACATAGATGAATATGTAAATACAACATTTACAGCAATCAATACACTATTGACACCAAAAAACACAAAACCATACTGTCACGGTAAATTCCACATTACACCTTAGATCTAGGAACAGATCAGATATATATGAGCTTTGAAAATTATTTGGAATTTCTCAGCATGCGTTTTTAAAATCAAAACTTACTTCGGTCCCTCCGGTTAAATTAAAAGCCATGCTTTTAGCTACATCACTCTGTTGGCTATGTATCTGGAGAAAGTTTATACGTTTGCTTTAGTCACACACAAGACATTTCATGAATGTATTCCTTGAAGTGTTACAGCATACTGTGGCATATGTTGTTCATCATTTCAGAGTCAGGAACCTGCACACAGAGACATCAGAGAGATCACACAGATCACTTCCCTCTGTTGATTATAAGGCTAAGATAGTCGGAGAGTTGAGGATGTCGACGGATTCGGTCTTGCCTCCTCCACCTTTATGGCTGTCTAGTCCCTCTGTGAGCGAGTCCAGCTCAGGACATGCGAACGTGAACACGGACAGGTAGCTGCTGCAGGTGGGGGTGGAGGTCACCACAGGAGTGCTGAGGGGCTCCAGGTCGCTGGAGACAGACTTGTACAGGGTCTCCCAGTCCGAGACCCCCAGAGAGCTGCTCAGATCGATGTCTGGCACCGAGCGAGCCGTCTCCATGGGGGTTTTCTCCTCCAAGCTGGGCAGCATATTGTCCAGCAGCCCCTCCTTAATGTCCAGAGAGGGCTCGAGATCGCAGATGTTGATTTCAGCACTGGCACACAGCAAGATATTGGAGTTCCCAGAGATGGCTGTGGACGGATCACTGGGGATGTCCATGTCCTGGAGTGAAGGAGCCTCCTGGATGCCATCCTCTGGAAGTCTGTCCTCGTCCGGACTGGGCGGCAGCTCCGGGGACCCCGTGGGCTCCTGGAAAATTGACTCGAGCTCCTCTGACATCTGGCACACCGGTTTATGCGTAGCAAGGATAAATTCAAGCCGTTCTTTCTCTTTCAGGAGGTTGGCTATTTCCGTCTCCAGCGCCGCCTTTTCCTCCTCCAGCTTGTCTGTCTCCTTCAGATAGATCGACATCCAGAGTCATCCACAAGGGAAAACACACAAAAGGAGGTGCAAATGACAGCTGAGTGAATGGGATCACTGTTTACTTACAGCTTGCAGTGTATCTGTCAGTTCCCTCCGTCTGTTGCGACACTTGGCTGCGGCCATTTTATTCCTCTCCCTTCTTATCCTTTTTTTCTCCTCCTCCTCAGGAGACAGCTGGGATGCAAAGGAAATAATTCAGTTATTACCTTGAAGGATCCAGCCATTTCATCCCCTAATCCACTACATCCGCTCCCAGTTCGCCCTCTGAAGAATGGCAAAAGCATGTTTCGCTGCAATGCGTCTAAAAATAGACCATTGTTGCAGACTTGCTGTGACCTGAATATAAATTGACTGCCTAAGGAAGGCACACAGCCCGCACACGGCACCAGAGGAGCATGCACAATAGCACTGTTGCACACAAGGAATTCAGATTGGCATATGTAAATCCACACTATCCTGACCAATAGCAGGTAGACTCCATGTGAGCGAACCTACCTGCTCTGCTTTCCCCTTTCTGACAGCATTTTTTCCCTTATTCCCGCCTGCTTTGGGTGTTGCCTGGTGAGAGCTTTGCGGTTCATTGGCTTGCTTGCTACCCAGAGACTGGGAGACAGATGTAATAATTGTAGGCTGGACCATCCACTGGAAATCTGGGGTAGAGGAGATTGCTGTAACTGTTGGAACAAATGGAGTGTCTTGTGCGCTCATGTCATGGCAGACCTCCTGCAAAAAGAAAGGAAAATAATCCACAATGAGGGACTACAATAGAAGATCCCAGAGGTTTAAAGTGAATCTCATTGTGATGGCAATAATCAGTAAAAAAAAAAAAAAAAAATCCTACAAATCACATGTTTTGCAGCTTAAACCAGAGGCTAGCCTGCATTTGGTTGATCTTTTTCTTGAAATATACCCCCACCAGAAATAGCCCTTCTCCAGATCAATATTTGACTTTATCATTGTTTCTGACGTCAACACTGACGCAGGGATGCTGTGGAGTCTCCTGAATGGATTTATTTTTCTCAATGAACCGCTGCATCGACACGCTCACATTTGGTCCCAGGACGTCGGAATCATAACAATCCAACCCACCGTGCTGCTTTTTGTCACATTTTGCTACCTTCGCAGCTGATTCCTTTCTCTCCGGCTGCACATCAAATGCATCCCCGGATGATAATAATAAAAACAAAAAAATGACGTTTAAAACGAGGCAGTTAATTAAAATCTTAGCAATCAGCCCCCCCTCCCCCCACCGCCGAGATGAAAAGGCACCCAGTCTGTGGATGTTTCAAAAAATAGAATAAAGAATGATGGGGGGGGATGTTGAATGTGCTCATCTGCTCGGGTGCCCCCCTGGGCTGCGTGTTGAATAAATGATCAACAAAGCCATTCATACCTTTGCATTGCTCTCTGAGGAGGAGGCAGGAGAGCTCGCCTCCTCTGGCGTCTTCTGGCTCAGTGTCCCGACAGGAGACTCTGTCCGGCAGGTGGGAGAGACTGGATCCATGTCAGGCGTCTGGTTGTTATGATACATCACCAATAGGAAGCAGGGGGGCAAAAAAAAAAACCACACACACACACAAGTCCTGATCAATGACAAATATGACTCTGGCCTTCCGCTGGGCAGAGCGGCTCGGGTCTGTTCTCCAGGTATATACCTGGTAACTGGACGACTAGAATGCAAGCCCCTCCTTTTATGCTCTGCTAGAATTTTATGAATGAACCAAGACTGTACCATCGGCGGAGGGGAGGGAGGGGGGGTCAGACTGGCAGCCACACAGGCCTACATTTTTGGTGTAAAAGATTATTATTGTGACATTTTTGCACAGGAATATGAGAGATATTTTAACTGATATTTTTTGCGTAAATGTGGTTGCGAGCTGCTCTCTGCACAAACAAGCCCCATTCACAAATACCGGCTGCTTATTAATGCAATATGGGATGAGAAACGTGAGTCTATTTATAAATACAGAAATGTAACCATTTCATGGGCGATGAAAACTTAATGTTCGGGTGCATTCAAGGGTAAAATCCATGTGCGATCAAGAGCAGGTAAAGCTCACTGGTTTTGTTTTGTTTTTGTTTTGTCACCAAGGTCAACTGAGCACGTTTTGCACGATCATTTAAACCATAAACTCCATGTTTATCCCCTTAATTCCTCCTCTCTCCTGATCACATCCCATCTCTCTGAAACACGTTTCTGAACAGTGTGACAGACATTCCTCGATCAGCTCTGCACAGCCATCCCACCCCCCCAAGATAAGGATCGGAGACTGTTAGCAGACATAATGAAATGATGCTGAATTGTTTACTTGGGAGATGGAGGTGAGGAGGAGAGGCTGCACATGTGGGGGCGGACGAGTCACGTGGCATGACCCGGAACTGTGGGGGAGAAGGAGGGGGGGTTCATCATTCACAACATCGCTGCAGCAGCATCCAGACACACCGCGGTTTCTGCTGATTTATATCTGTAACACTTTATAACTGTGCAAATCATACACTTCAGTAAGGCTTCACTGATGCATGACTCATGTCATGATGATGTAGTGAGGAGGCTGAAGTTGGAGTCAGCAGTTAAGGGGAAAGTTAAGGGAAACTTAACTTACAGGACACAAAAGATGTGAGTACACCCCATGTGAAATGTCACTTAAATGATCCAAAAATTATGGATTAGATAAATTACTTTTGAGTAGAGTATTTACTCTTGTGTAAAATTAAAAACGACACTATAAAGCATTAAGCAGGATTTTAGTGGAAGTAACTCATCTTTTCTTGTTAACTAAGTGTAAGTACAGAGGTTTTGTCAGTTCATCTTATTACAGTGGCACCTCTCAAGCGGTGGGACATATCAGGAAGCAAGTGAACACTCAGTTCTTGAAGTTGATGGACACATGGGCAACATTAGGCTTCTGACAGGGTCAAACTGTGGTATCTTGATGACAGGGTCAGAGCATCTCCAAAACGGTAGGTCTTGTGGGGTGTCCCTGGTATGCAGAGGATAATACATACCAAAAGTGGTCTGAGGAAGGACAACTTATGAACCGCAGACAGGGTCCTGGGTGCTTAAGACTCATTGATGCAGATGGGGAGTAAAGGTTGGCCCACGTGATCCCACAGAAGAGTAACTGTAGCACAAATTGCTGATAGGAAGGTGTCAGAACATAATGTTGCATATGGGTCTCCCTCTGCCAGGGTTAATCCTACAGCTGATCAACCTGAGAGACTTTCCTCTGAGCAGCACAAACATCAGCTTAATGAGGGAGTCCATACTGAGCCTGTATCATAACCTCATCACAGGCTCTAAAGACCTCCCTTTAATCCCATACAAAGGAACTTTCTGCTCTCACCATTCATCCATGTGGATCTGGAGCAGAAGGAGAGAATATGTATGTCTTCCATTTCTGGGTTTTCCCCATATTTTAATGATGTAAAACCATGTTTGATATTTTAGGTAAACCCCTAATGGTTTCTGAAACCCACTTTCACGTTTGTGAACCAATTATTTATTATTTGTGGAAACACAAATCAGAAATTGCGTTTAGTCTTTAGCCTCTCTGGCAGAATCTAGTCCAGATTTGACTGATCTTTATACACAGTGCTTTTTGATCTGTTACATAAAAATTTATTTATGTTAATGTTTGCATTTAATAGCCCGTTTGATTAAAAAATATATATATAATCTGATTTCTAAAAGAGCAGGTACAGTTCTGCTGTCAAAAAGGTTAAGCAACGTTTTATGTTGATAAATTGGTTGCACATCAATCTATAAAGACATGTGAAATAACATTCCTTAATTAGGGTTGAGGAATCACAAAGTCACTGTAACTTGATCATTTGTTAATTATGAAAAACAAGTCATGATATAGGCTGTGTTAATTCATGCATGAAATCATAATGAGTCATGCATTAGTTAAATATATAATTTGTACACTTAATATAAAGTGTGAACCATTCTATTTGTTGGCCAACTCTACAACAACTGATTAAGTGGAGAAACTGACCTCCCTTGAGGCGAAGCAAAGACGTCTTAAGCACGGCTGTATTAATGACAGCTCAGTTCCACTGAACTCCCTCTCCGGTTGTTGATTAAGCCCCTAAAAACTCATCTGTGTATCAAAGGTACATATTTAGAAGATTTTTCCATGCAAATGATGCCTTTAATGCTTAGATATACTCTTTGCATTCTCTATAATGTGCAGATCTATGACGTTCCCGCCTCCCTTCCACTCACCCCACCCGACCTATGGCAGCTTGAGCACACCAGCTCACTTATGACTCTACTCAAACACTGTAAAACTAGTCTTTTTATACACAATGGTAAACTATTATATTGGTGTAATTTAGCCATACATGTTCAAGCTGGAAACCAACTCTGAAGTAGAATAGTGATTCAGAAAGCTCCACCCTGCAAGCTGACAACATTGCTTCATTATGTTTGTTTGGAAGTCTGAATTTGTGTTTTTGAGACGATCATGAGTGAACTGCAGCTTTAATGTGGAAATGCTCAGCCATGGTGATTACTGCTAATTTTGCACATATGTCTTCTAGCATATAAAAACCATATGGACATGGTAAAAAGAGAAAAAAATGATTTACACCGGAGGTTTAGCAGCAGGATATAGAAGGAACTACTACTGGTGTACACATAAATCACCACTAGGACAGAAAACTGCATTTGCATTCATTTCTATTTCATATCAGGTGTTTTGCCTTTGACCAAAGTCAAAATGATCACCTGCTGTTTGAGTGTGATCAAAGAAAAGTGCAATTCATTTCTTGATGTCTCTAAAAACATCAAGTTGACTAAAGTGTTAAAAAAAAAAACATGGTGACATTGTGTTGGCAGTTTTAACTGCCATTTCTAGAAAAACACAACTGCTGCTCTTCAGCATCACCTCAATGTGCTGTTTGACAGCAATAGCTAAATGTAGAAATGTTTTTCAGAGCACAAATCATCAATTGGATCATCAGGTTTCGGAATATTCACGTGGTCATTTACTGTTTTTCTGATGATGCATCACATTTGTTTAATTTTTTTTAGCATTTCCTCTTTTTGGGTACTTACAAAACAACTGTTATTTATATCTGACAATGTGTTATTGATATAAATACTTTTGAGTATAAAACAAAAGGTCTGAGCTACAGGACTTTGGGGAAAACTTGAATATTCGAGGCATTGTTATGAGTTATACTTAATTTTATTGGAAATAAATTACACATTTAAAATAAAAGACACATACACTTATCCATTTCCATAGAGTTCCCATGCTTTGTACATTCTTCTCAGCTTTTGGATGTTTGGTTTCTTGAATTCCTGCAGGGACAAGAATGTCGTCAGATTGCTGTACTGTACATTGCCTTGAATACTACATTTAGTAAAAGTTTAGATGTTCTACTACATTCTGGTACCTTCTGGTCTTTGTCCAAATGAAGGATGTCTACAAGGGGAGCAATAGATGGACGGCCATGAGCACACTGGAAGGGCAGCTGGCAGGAAGACAAGGACGCTACCAAGCTGCAGCATTCATCTTTACTTAGAGTGTCATTGAACTTGATGGCACCTGTTTCATACACACATGTATAAAAAATATCAGGTATAAAAATCACTGGCTCATTATCACAGAAAAAATAAATTCAAGGACAGAGAGAAATAATTTATCTTTACCGTGGCATGCTAGCGAGGCGAGCACTTTGAGGACAGTGAGAGGCAAAGTTCCTTTCACTCTACCTGTTGAGCGTAGTAACTGAAAAAAGAAAATAAGAGAAATTATATATGTTACACTTTTTCAAACAGTAAGATGCTCTCTGCACCACACAAGTTTAGGAGCTACCAAGACAGGACCTAGCTTACCTCAATCTGCTCTCGAAGATACTCCTGATGTGAGACAAAGCAAGTGGGAAACAAGAGGAGACAGAAGAGTAAAAACCTTACTTAGCTTTATATATAGTAAACTGTCTTAATATCGAGGCTTTACAAGTCTTACCTCAACAATAGGCTTGATAACAGATGGTCTTCCTCGCCGGAGCTCATTACTCTCTTTTTCTGTGAAGCACAGTGGAACCTTCCCTACAAACACTTGTGGATCTGCTGCCTGTGAGAAAGTTACTTCCAGGCCCAAGCTCCTCAAATGTGGCTGGCAAGACCTGTAGGAATATGATGGCACAATCTATTAGCACCGTAATAATATCTGTAATATGAAATTTATAAATGAAAACAAAAAGAAACAAAAAAAATACACACAAAAAACTGTGGCGGACAAGCTGTATGTAATAATCTAAAAATGCTGTGTGGTGCAGTTTGATGAACATCTAAGTATGTCCTCATGTCACAACAAGGAGGCAAGAAAACACTCAGCAATGGTGAAGGGCTGTTTCATTCTTCCAGAGTTTAACTGCTAGCTAGAGGATAGTTTAGTCTGCTTTATATGATTTAAGCTGAAGGGTGACATTATGTTTCTGAGGTGACTGACTGTCTGCGTCTCCATCTGTGAAGTCTCATATCATCGAGGAAGGTAGATCAGAAATCACAAAGGAAAAAGTTCTCTTACAGCTCCAGGGTATAACCTTATTCAAAAAATGAAAGAAGTAGATTGTGGCAGCTATAGAACTATCACCCTCCTGTCCAAAGCAGGCAACCTGCTTAAACTTGTTCTTATGAGCTGAGTCTTTTGACTGTCTGAAAACCCCTTGAACTGCAATTTAGCCTGTTAACCTTAAAATGCAACGCCGACAAGACCTTTTGACACTCCAAAGTACAACAAAAACATAGTCAACATTAGCAACCTTTGAATTTAGGTTTATAGATTTAATAGTGGCCTTGGAGGAAATCTGGCAAAGACTTAATATACTGTAGGTTACCATGAAATGAACACAGAAGGCTGCTTCACAGCATCCACACTTTGGTCATCTTTTTTATTTAATCTCTCTCCAGTCATGGATCAAATCCCTTAACACTCATCTCTGTTTATCAAAGTTATATATTTAGAGGTTTCTCATTCATATAATCCCTTCTTGCCTTAAAATGGTTTAGATGTAACTCTACGTCTTTGCTTACTCTAGAAAATGCAGATCTACGTAGTACCTGCTTCGGTTTTTTTGCCTATATTTTGACAGGAGCAGTAGAGACACACAGGAAATGTGGGGAAAAAGAGCAAAGACATGCAGTAAAGGTCCAGTCGGTCAGGAATCTAACCAGGGACCCAGTGTTGATGGCATCAACGCCCACACTGGTTGGACCCTAACCATGCAGCCACTAGGTTGCCCAGCCCTTTTGACATCTTTACCACCAGCATCCTTAATCTCACGACCGCTTGTTGTCTCAGATGTTGTATAGAACAGACAATATGCTAAAAATAGTTTAAAGCTAACTGCAGGATAAGTAAATCTATCAAGCAATAGCAATGCCTTCACACCAAAGTAAATAAAACATGCATATTGGAAGCATCTTCACCAGAAGGCACAGGTCTTGCATTCTCAATTGCCAGATAGTATCTATTGTATTGGATCTTGGGTAACATACAGCTGGCACCTGAAGTCGTGGAGCAGCAATATCAGAGAGCCTTGCAAGTAAACTGGGGATCATCTGGAAGAACATACACATTATCCTTCATGTACAAGAGCAGGCCAAGTGAAATGCTACGAATCTATCTCTGTCTTTAGCTATTCTGTAAACAAATATATATTCTTAAACTTGGCAGTATCTGGCTTTAGGTATGTGGGCATTCTCCTCTGCTTGTTGCACTGCACAAAACAGACTCGTAACCTCACCTAAGCAGCCTTAGATCCTCTTCTGACACACTGATTTCCAGAGGTGGCAAAATAGTTGATGAACACAGACGCCTCTCCCCTTGGGCATCTGGATCGTCCTCATATGAATCTACAACAGCACAAATAGTTATTATGAAAGTATCACATTAGGATCCCAACAACATCTTTATTAATTTTACATTTCATTAACGATATTAATACTTGGCACTGTGTTGTTGTTTCTTTTACCCGCAATTAAATTTTCAAGTCGAACTCTCTCATGTGCAGCATGCTGATCCACCAGCACCAACAAGTTTCCTGGGATTTCAAAACAAAATCACAAATACGAAATACACAAACTATCAGGAAAACAACGGATGACAAAGGTTCAATGTTTCCCTCCGTACCTTCAGTTTCAGTGTGCGCTCCTGGCTCTTCATCTCTTGTATTGATGAGGCATGCGAGAAACTTTTTATCCACTTGGTGAATAACCTAAAAGGTAATTGTGTAACAGTTTTATAACATTATTTCATTCAAATTTGTCAAAATACTAAAATGGCGGTTAAAGGATAAACTTGCCTTCATCGAGTGAATCATGGCTTTAGAGAAGCGGTATGGAAACAGGATGTTGTGAATCTTTACAGCCAGTTTGTCAGCTTGTCCACTGGAAATATCCACACCAACCTGTCGACACAATAGAGCTCAGTATTAAATATATAAATACTGAAATGTATTCTATATTTTCTTGAAGACTTTAGACTTTATAACAAATAAAACAAGCAAAACATTTTAATAATAATAATAATTTAACCTTCATTAATCCCCTTGGGGAAATTCAATTTCTGCATTTTACCCATCCTACATAGCAGGAGCAGTGGGCTGCTGCAGTGCAGCACCCGGGGAGCAGTCAGGGGTTAAGGGGCCCAACAGTGGCCGCAGTGGGGTTCGATCCCCTGACCTTCTGATCAGTAGTCAGGGGCTTAACCTGTTGCGTCACCACTGCCCCCAAAGTAAAAAAAAAAAAAAAAAAAAAAAAAAAAAAAAAAAAAAAGTAAACTGTAATGCAAAAACATAGGTTTTGTTTACCATAGGAGGGCGGACAAACACTGGGTTATTCCATTTTGAGTACAATGAAGAAAGTGAGTTGGAGTCATCACCAACATCATCTGTAAAGACAGACAAGATAACAAGTGAGCACAAATGAGTTCAATCATTATTCTGCTATGTGTGAGTTAGAATCTTACAGTCTACCATCTGACATGTCTGTGAGGTACCTCTATAATCAAGCCCTGAGCTAATCACTCTTTCTGGCCTGGATTTAGGCAGGAAAGGCAACACTAGATCCACCTGAAATGGGTAACACCTGTATTCCATCCCTACAGTTCAAGGAACATGGACATGAGAGGAAACAGGAGCACTTTATCCACATGGCACCACTAAATTTCTCAAACAGTAGATCCATTTTCTGGGTTTAATCATCAATGACAGTGACCTCTAATGATGTGTAGTAACTCACCCATTTCAGAGATGACACTAACTGCCATATTGGTGACATCAGATGTACAGGGCACTTGTGTTTCTTCCACAGCTGGGTCCTCATATCTGCTGAGCCCGGTCACTCTGTTGATGTAAACCATCTTTCCAACAGATGTGTCGTAGTGATGAAGCCAGTCACTTGATGTTATATCCTCATCCTTTTCATCCGGTTCAGGATTTGTACTGCAACCTGAGTCTAGCTTGAGATTTGGTGTAGGATCGCAGGGATTCTCATTGTCGTTGCTCTCTTGGATACCATCATTACCACTACTGAGACGGACATTTTCCTCTGAGGTAGTCCTGGACATGTGTAGTGATACTTCTGAATCTGTTGTGGTGTGTTGCTTTAAATGGCAGAGTTTAGCTGCCAAAGATTTTTTACCTTTATTCTGAGCCGAGACTGGTTTTAGCTTAGAGACATCTGATGATGTGGGTGGGCTTTGGGAGCTGCTCTGTGTCTCCTCTCCCTCCTGTCCTGTCTCTGTAACATCACTCTCTTGCTGATCTTTCTGACAAGCCGATATATTTTTAGGATTCAGAACGAAGCTGTCTGTCTGAGGAAGTCTGTTGCTGTTCTGTGCATGTGCCTCAAGATAATTTGGTAATTTCAGTTCATCAGATTTCCCATATATTCTTCTAAACCTGTCAAGAGAGCCAGACTCCTTATACGTGGATAACTTCTGACAAGAAATCACTTTAGGAATTTTTGAAGGGATGATAGCAGCAAAGTCTCCGCATAGTTTCTGTGAAGATTCATCTCGGCCTGCATGCAGTGATATCTTGCGTTTTGATGCCAAGAGTCTTTCATGTTTCACAGTTAAATCTCGCCCCTGAAATACTGGCCTGTTGGATTGGGACAGGCCCTGAGTGTGCAGACTTTCATGAATGTATGGGTCAGACAGACTGATCTTTCTGTCACTTATTAGAGTCTGTCCTTGGCAGCCTGTGCTTTGACAGTCTGTTACTGTTTGCTCAGTGCAGTTTAAAGCAGGCTGAACGTGTTTAATAAGACTATGTAATGAATTTACATTGCTGGTTGAGGCAGCACTGTTTGATTGTATCTCCCTCTCTTTAGAAACCTCACCATCTAGCCCATTTGACATATGTAACATTTGAGAGCTTTCCCCAGCTTCATTGAATACTGGCTCCTCTTCTTCGTTATTGTTATCATGTGACGCAGGCTCCAGTGTAACCAGATCACACTGTGGCTCCTCTATACATTCTGTATTTACACATTTTTTACTGTATATCTTTTCTGATTCATCTGCAGCTATCGTTTTCTGCCCTAGTTCATCAGTCTCATCTGCTGTGCACTCCGTCAGGCCACTTTCTGCACATACACTGACATCTGTGCACTTACGATAAACCGGCTCAGATGCCAGTTTCATTCCAATGCTGCAATCCAGTGAAGTAATAGTAGTTTCTAAGCCACCTTTGTCGCTATTCTCTTCTTGTTCGGATCTATCAGTGCCAAAAACGTTAGGAGATACATAATCCAAGTCATCTTGAGAAAGGACAGCCACCAAGTTCTCCCTGCTCAGGAAAGCTTTCACCGCTTCTTCTACACAGAGCAAAATCCCATTCCAATCTTTAAACTCTATTAGAGTTTTGGCAGGCTCAAGACAAATGTCATACTCTGAGTAAGAGCATTTAATATTGATGATGTATACCCCATACAGCTCCTGGCTTCGCTTGTGTTTTGGACTCCTGATGACAGACCGCAAATCCTGACTGTCATTTTTCTGGTTTGAACTGCTTAATCTGCACAGGAGAAAGTTCAGCAGCTTGTGGATCCGTGTTTTCAACAGCAGCCTGTCATTTACATACAGGAACTGTAAGCTGTTATTGTAGTGACCCTCTCTGCCGAGGTAGCCCATCACTTCAAACTGTTTGTGTGTGTAGCTGATTTCTCCCAGTTTCTCTGCTCGCATCAGGCCGTGGATCTGAACAAACCTGTGATAGGTGTTTCTGGCTTTAGGAAGCTGCACCAGCATGGCTCCTGTGCAGTCATTTTTCAGGGTGAAGGACACTGAGGGGTGCATCAGAGAAAGAGCCTCCACCCTGTGTCTGATCCTCTCACCCTCCAGGACAGCATCCACCCTCTTCCTCCGGACTGGCATGTTGTGGAAGAAGTTACAAATGATGACAGTTGTTCCAGCAGAAGGTCGAGCAGTCTCCGCTTCGAAGACATCCAATCCTTTGCCACCCTTGAATAGTTTAACGTGTGTTTTCACTGATGATCTGGTCCGTGATGAGATTTCAACAAGAGTGGCTAAAGAAACCACACTTACCAAGGCTTCTCCTCTGAAACCGTACCATCTGAGGTTGTCCAGGTCATTCAGGGAACTGCATTTGCTTGTGTAGTATCTATTTCCCACACACTCCATATCTTCAGCGCTCATCCCAGTACCGTTGTCTATTACCTGAACTTTAAACGCGTCCATGTCCATCCTGACTCCCACACAGGTCGCTCCAGCATCGATGCTGTTCAGGATGAGCTCCTCTACACACTGTTGAAGGGAGGGGATGGCAACACCGGAGCGGAGTTTCCCCTGAAGCTCTACAGGCAAACACTTAATCATGATGAATTCAGTTCTCTTGGTAGGTTTACTCCAAAGTATTAAGTTAGCCAACTGCCTTTAAATTGGCCGCTGCTAACAAGCTAACGTACGCTGACTTGAAGATTGCTAATTTCGTGACTTCCAACTGAAACATTGTGTCCGCGACACATAAAAGCACAAACACTTAATTATGATAAATTCAGTTCTCTGTATATGTTTACTCCTTCACTTGTACTCACTAAAGTATTATGTTAGCTAACTGCCTTTAAATTAGCCGTTGCTAACTAGCTAACGTTCGCAAACTTGAAGTCGGTTAGTTTTGTGGCTTCCAACTGAAACTTTTGATCGCGACACATTAAAATAAAGTCCAATAGAGTAAACATTAGAAAACCATACCAAAGAATAACTCAGCTGTTGTGTACAGTCAACGTTGTACAAAAAGAGCTGCCCTTAGCTGCTTACTGCTAACAAATAAAGCTAACACTGCCATCTTCTGGTGCGACTGACCAAACTAATGCTGCGTTCAAGTCACTCGAAAACTAGTAAATTCATGATCCCAGACGTCACCGACAAGCATGTAGTGTCCACAAAAAGTGACGATGCCTAAGTTATGGGCTGGATTAGTAAATCACACAGGCTATCTGAAATATATACACATACAAAAAACAGAGTCAATCTGCAGTCTGTTAATATTTGGCGCCGTGAGCTGGGGCCCTCTAAGCTTTCAGATTGAAAATTCTGATTTCCGAGTTAACACAAACTCATCATTCCCACACTTTTTTCTAGACAGTTCGCAAATAGGCGCCATGTTTTATCGCCACCTGCTGTACGGAGTGCGCTATCTCATGTGTTTACAAACCCAGACACAGGTTTGCAGTCTTTCCTGCATATAAAAAGTCAATATATCCATTTTAATCAAAAATTTCTCCATTAATTTGCCCCATTGCATGACTTGTTATGCCTCAATCTCATAAGCAAGTCTAGTTAGGCCTGTGGTGTCAGGTCTTTTTTTTTTACAACATACATTTTGACTTGTCACAGTAGAAAAGTAAAGGTGTTATTAGCTAAATTGTACCTATGCATGCTAGAAAAAAATTGCAGTGACAGTGAGCCAGCATGCATAATTCAGAAACATGAAACCAAATCAGCTAAATGGAATTCAGCATCATTAATGTAATTACTTACACCTGTGCTGTGAAAAGGACACACAGAGGATAAGGCTCAGCAGCTGGCACACAAGGTATTTGATTATTGTTAGCTAAAATCAAAAGCCTGGCCAAATAAATGTGCCTCTGTCTAGATATTTCTTATTAATCAATGCCACTTGCAAAACTGTTCATCTGTGGCAGCTCTGGGTGATCCCTGCATGGATTTCAACTGTTTTTAAAAAAAATATACATTAAATAACAAAACTTGAGCATTTGATATTCTATTAAATTCAATGCAGGAATAAGTGTTTGTCGTTCCATCACAAGACATCTCTACAACAGAATGGATGTCAACTACAGACAGAATTGAAAGAAGAAAGTTGCAAATTTGCAATGACAATAAAGAAATTCTATTCTATTCTATAAAGCTGCACCTGATTAGAAGAACTCTATTAGGACTAACACCACAGTTTATTTCAGGACATTTGACGTGACAAGTATGTGAGAGTTTTCAATGAGTTTTTTTCCCAGATTTTTCAAATTAACAGTTATTATGGATTGAGAATAAATTGACAATACATTTTTGGCAATTTCATCATGGATTTCTCCACCTCCAGAGCTTAGTCCTCCAAATGACTAGAACTGCATTTTGTTGAGTATTCAGTCATTCAGCTGTGCTTGTTGTAGCTGATTCATTTGCTGTAATTTTAAATACTCTAATTGATGTTTTCTACTTCTTCTTATTATTATTATGTTACAGTATGTTAGTAGCTGGATAGCTCACTAACACCCCAGAGAGATCGGTGATTCAAATCCTGGTCAGGGCGCAGGTATCCAGTGAGGATCCTTAGGCAAGGTCCTTAATGCTGCCCCGCCTATGTATGTCGCTTTGGATAAAAGCATCTGCTAAATGAAATTGTAACCTTGTAACAGTAATCTTTTTTACTGTTCTCCTTTTTTTTATTTGTGTGCCTACATCCTTTATTCTCTTTCTTAGCTATGTTGTAATTAAGGCCTTCAAAAGCTCAATATACTACAGCTGAATGAATTCATACAGGCTCCCTGTTGACACCTACAGTCAGTTTTTATGAAGGCAGGTGAGAACCACAGTAAAAGACTTCAAGGTCATACCATTAAATCTGGTTTGTTAACAAATGTTTAAACAAATTTACAACCTGTTACCATACTGTTGATACCACCTGTGATAACCACACAGTCATGTTCCTTTTGATGTTCTAGTGCAGGACCCTTACAACCAGGCTGATAGTGTCACACCTTATATTTCTTTGTTGCAGTTACCACAAAATTCAAACAATGTGAAGCCGGTAAAAGGAATTTTCCATTTATTAGAGTTATCATGGATGTTAAGGAGACCCAGCTTATACAGCACACATCTTTTTCATTCATTATAGGTGCTGAAATCCAACCAATAAAAAAAGACTAAATAAATAAACATCTGCTTCCAAGTTAGTATAACAGGCACAGTCTATGCATTATTTCATTTCACTATGTTAAAAGAGGAGTGTTCTAGGCTGTCAACAGTTTTTTCATTGTTGAACTCCGCCTTGGTTATGTGCGATTTTGGGCTCCCAGTGGATTTCAGCCATTCTTGCATTTCTTTCACCTTGGTGCGTGGGCCTTGTAGCTGCCCCTGAACTGTTCCTGCTCCTGTGTTTTGGACCCAGCCAACCAGGCCAAGTTTCTTCCCTTCTGCCTGGAAAATGATAGTTATAATAGTGAATATGGCTAGAATGAGATAGATGTAAATTCATACATGTAGGAAAAGCTACACAGAAGGCCTTGTATAGTTATTAGGACTCAGATCCTACGGTAGGGCTGCATAATATATTGTTTCAACATCAACACTGCAATCTGTGCATGTGCAATAGTCACATCACAGGAGGTGCCATGTAAAGTAAGTCAGATTATCTCACATAACACAACATGCTACAAGTTTTGTTCTTGCTTGATACAAAAACAAACCTCTCATGGTTTTCATTTTCCATGACATGTTATGTTCTGACAGGAAATAATTCACTCAATTTTTTTATTTTTTATTTTTTTTTACAAATGTATTTAAAGACATGACGTTTATTGACATGCAGGCTCCACATGTGCCCAGCAAAATGAGCGGGCACAGGAGAGGAACAGTTAAAAAGAAAGATTTGGTTGCAAAAAGAATCACAACTTCCGCTGTTTGGGAATACATGGCTACAGAAAAGATGCTTACCAAAAACAGGGACTCTGTCAGCAACACTGTCTACAACTAATTAGTTTGACCAGTTACATCTGTACCACAAAACTCTGTATGACAAGTCCGAAGCCAGACCTGAATAGCATACAAAGCAAAACACTATTTTGGATGCCTTTTTTCAAACATGATTAATTCTTTCCAAAGAAACTTACTGAAGCTATTGGTGAAAATGCAACCAACCATGGCTATATCGGACAAAGACTGCCTATTACTGTGCAATAGTGATAACTAGGATAGGCAGTCCCGAAACCAGAATCACAATCAGTTTTATTGCCAAGCAGGTTTTCACATACAAGGATTTGCCTTGGTGTTTTGGTGCATACCAGTAAGCAAATGCAGAGGCCCTGCACTGGGGTCTCTGGCCTTGTTGATGAGGCTGGCTATTGTTGGGAAACTATCAGTATCACCACTACTCAACTACTTAGATAAAAGCATCAATAGGATAAATACCACAAAAATACGTACATTTCATGTTCGATCATATTTGGGACATATAAACACTTATATACTCTCGACTGCTGATCTCTGGAGTGATCATCTCAATTCAGAGAATCCACACAATAAACACTTATTTACAATATCTGCAATGAGGGAACCCTGAGTTAAGTTGACGTCTTTTGTCAAACTATATGTTTAGCTCATGAGAACTAGCTCATCAATATCAAACTCACTTGAGTGTATTTCCGAAAAAATACACCTTGCACTCTGCCAAAAACTTCATAATCCACTGAAATTAGGTCTTTATCAGACATAGTGGACCTAAAAAAGGAGAAACAAGACAGTATTAGGAGCTGCGTTGTGTACGTCTGAAACGTACACAATGACAGGGGCTATATTACAGCTACAAGCTAAGCTAACATAAATAAATTACGTTTAAACCATTCGCAGCCTAAATAATTAACAATTAACACGTTAAACTTCGTATTCGTGCTGTATGAACACATGAAAGCTCGGTGTCAGTACTACAAGTCACCTGAATATTGTTGTGATGCCGTGAATCGACCATGCAGCTCCGAAAGATCTCGATTTGAAGCATACGGGAGCGGGGCTCCGCTTCAGGAAGTAATGTTTCAACGGACCAATCAGAGAACAGCACAGACATCTGGTTTCTAGGCAACAAGTATAAACGTTGGAAGAGGAGTCGCATCAGTTTCTGAGGTTATTTGCGTGTTTGTATATAAACTCTACAAAACATACAACAAACAGTAACGTCTGAAAGTCTGTATCTTTAGGAACATTTGGAGAACTTCTACTGGTAAGTTGATATCAGCTCTTGTTTTGTCTTACTTTTTCTGACTCGTTTAGCTAACAACTGGAAAAACAAAAAAGTCATTGCTTGCAATTTTTTAATTAGTAAGTTATTATCGAGGCTGATGAAGCCTCTTCGATGAGAGGTGAAACGTCTTCGAGCTAACTCAAGCAAGTCCAGATGCTACGATTGAAACTACGAGCCCCAAAACATGTAAAATTCTCCATGATATTTTACAGAAATTAGCTTTGGCTCCCAAATAGCCAATAAGTAAACTTGTGAGCAAAATCTAGGCTGGTGGAGCAACACCGCAATCTGCAATGACCAACCCATGTAGGATTTTTCTTCCACGCTTGCTTACATTTGAGCTTGGCAGCTCCTTGACCTTTTAATTCAACACTCTACTCCAGGGGTGCCAAATCCTGGTGATCGAAAGTAAAAATCCAGCATGTTTTAGATGTTTCCCTCTTCCAACACACCTGATTCAGATGATCAGGATCATTATCAGGCTTCTGCAGAGCTTGATGATGAGCTGATCATTTGAATCAGGTGTGTTGGAAGAGGGAAACATCAAAAACATGCAGGATAGTGGCCCTTGAGGACCAGGATTGGGCACCCCTGATCTAAAGTGTAGATAGGCCCTTTTACACATAGTCTTTGGTTAACTTGACACTGACTTGCTATTTTTACTCCCCTTATCCTTTTCTCTTTTTACTGTAATTGTTTTTACCTGCTTGTTTTCACAGCTTTTAACAGCTGCCGTGGAAGACTCGTGTCTTTGAATCTTTGGAACAACAGCACAGCATAATCTACAACAGATGAAGTCATGAGCAATTACACAAGAACAAAACATAGTCCCCAAAGGCAGTACAGCAGAGGACATGATAATATCTGTACTCATACAAAACATGTGGTTGAGCCGAAAGCAAATGCGTCAGACCAGCTGTTTCCAAACAAGCCTGTTAGCCACAGAAGACCTCCCAGGACACAAGCCTTACTTGCTCCACATGATTTTGAAAAAATCACAGTTTCTACACAACCCAGAGGCACTTTGCTGCCCCAAGAACATCACACAAGTGGCATCAGAGAGATCTACGGGTCCTGGCATCCAAGAAAAGACTCACATGTGCCCAGGAGAGAGCTGCAGCTGGCCCAAGCAATTAATGCAAAAGAGCGCATGCTACAGGAGAAACTCTTGCAGCTTGAAGGAAAAATAAGACAAAATATCCAGAGGGATAGTGCTGATACTGCTGCAGGTGATGACCAAAAGACTGGGGAGGAGAGGTCCAGGAGAGGACAAGCTGAGAGGGGAAAAGCCCAGACAAAAACCAGGATATATGAGCCGCAGAGGAAAGAGCCAGTGAAAAGCAGAGACATGTCGACGCAGGAAAGAAGGCCTGAGGATTTTAGGCAGCCTCGGAATAAACAAGATCAGAGGACTGAGGGCAGAGAGAGGAATATACATGAAGTACAGCAGAGCAGACGGGAAGTTGCAGAGACTCCTCAGTCAACAGGAAAAGGAAAGAAAGGCATGTTTAACAAGAAAGAAGTGAATGGAGAGCTGAACAAATCAAGTTGGGAGAACGTAAAAGAGCATACCAGAAGAAAAGGAGAAGGTGAAAAAGATTATGTCATTCGAGGAGAAGCAGAGAAAACAAAATACAGCAAAAAACATGAGGGTAGTGCAATGTCGGCAAGAGAAAAGAGATTTAGGGAAATAACACATAAGGAGACCGACAGTTCGGATGATGAACGAGACATGCCTCAGAAAACTGGTCATAGACTGGCCATGAAAAACCACAGAGGTGCAGGAGGAAAACCGTCTGGGGAATCAGTTCTCCCACCGGGTGCTAGTGCTTCTCATTGCAGTGACAGTCAACTGCAGCAGGAGGAGCTCACACTCATGGATAACACAGACGTCCAGCTTTTTCCTTGCAAAATCTGCAACAGAAAGTTTTTTAAAGAAAGATTAGAGAAACACGTCCAAGTCTGTAAAAAGGTGAAGCAATCACATCGTCAAGTCTACAACTCCTTCGGGAAAAGGATCAAAGGAACAGATACAGAGGAGTATTTCAAAACCCACAGCAGGAGCAAGACTCCAGAGGTAAGCCAGTCATATTTTAATCTCTTTCAAAGGGCCAACCCAGCAATTTCACACATAATGCTAAAAGTTAAAGGCACATGATGGAGTTTTTTGACTACTGGTGCTGCTGTGTAGCATTATATTTAAGACTCAGTCCTACATAAGTTTGCTTTAAAAAAGAAAATGCACAGGGCATCTTCTAGTTTAGTTACATTAGGTGGACAATTTACCCTAAATTGTTATATATTAGACCTAAGTGTGAATAAGTATGGTCGTTGACACTCTCTGTACTGTGTCTGATACCTTTGTGCAGAAAAAGAACCAACGACAAACCTACAAGGGAAATATAAGCAATCTGCATCAGGACCGTCTCCCGGCTGGCACCTCGCAGCTGAAACGGACCAAGTAAGATGACCCAGACAAGGAGCAATAAATCCTCATCGCATCATTTTGTTATTGCCTATGTTTTTTGTAAATAGTTAACTAAACATAACTGTCTGAGATAAAAACAAGCATGTTACAAGGAGTGTGTCTGTGAAGGTTCTCAGTCATGGTTATCCTCGTAGTTTCAATCGTAGCATCTGGACTTGCTTGAGTTTGTCGAAGACGTTTCACCTCTCATCCAAGAGGCTTCATCAGTTCTAAACCGACTGGTTGGGAGTTCCAGATTTTTATACTTTTCAGGAGTCATTTTCCATTCACACCTGGCCAAAACGGGCCCTAACGAACCCCATTGTGAGAGGGAAGGACCTAACGACTCGCATAATGAGGCGAGGGGCAACACTCACCCAGCAGACAAAAGCTTCAATAGTGTTAATGGCTCCTGAAGAATATAAAATCTGGAACTCCCAACCAGTCAGTTAAAACTGATGAAGCCTCTTGGATGAGAGGTGAAACGTCTTCGACAAACTCAAGCAAGTCCAGATGCTACGATTCAAACTACGTGGACATGTTACAAGGAGGATGTGCTGATATCAATATGTAGAATTAGCTACTGTACATTAATAGATTACAGTATGACGCACTCATGATACAAGACAGCTTTTATTTATGGCTTGTACACAAAGCATGAAGCAACAGTGTGACTGTGAGTTTGCACAACTGCTACAGCTCCACAATATTTGGTAAACGGTTGAAAAAAAAAAAAAAAGTAAACCGTATTCTTAAATGCTCAACACACCGAATAAAAAGTTCACCCAAGGCACAGCGTGGTCATGTTTGCACTAATTCTAGATGCAATGGCTTACTAAGGCACTCGGGAATTAACGCTGCATGTTAAAATACTGCCAGTGTTACAGTGTTGTCATCTGACAGCTCATGAGTTATGGGTTATGTATGGATTTTAAACACATACGCTATAACACACAATAAACAAACCAAACAGAACTCAAACAAATAAAAACAAAAGACATGTTTTCTTTCACAAAGGATGCACAAAATGGCAAAAGAAAATTTCAGGAAGTACCAAAGATTGACAAAATGGCAAAAGAAAACAAAATAAGAAAATAACATCGTAGCTGCAAGGTCAACTATATTATATATGCGTTAAAGACCACATTTTATAAGACACCTGTTCAAGTGTTCATACATGTCACAAAGAGAACAGACCTACATGTGCTGCACCCACAAGAATTCAAGAGTCAAAGAAGGCAATAGGGGAAAAGTTGCCAAGTCGTTAAAAAAAATAATCAGTAGTTCCGTCTTTCACACAAATGCTCCTAATGTGACAATAAACCATGCAAAGTTTAAAGTATACATAAACATATATATATATACTGTATATTTGCATGAAATAATTAGAATATGTTTGTCATAGCTAAAATGTCTGATAAATGTGAAAAAAGCTGTTTAAGAATATCAGATAAAATGAAAAGTGATACATAAGAAAGCTACAGTATGTTTTCACATTGGAAGATGATGTCGACATACTGCCTGCCCACCCACCTTCTCATATTTCAACACTTTGGACACATTAGGAAACGGTTTCCTATTTGCATAAGCTAGTCTTACCAGGGTAAGTGACAATAACTAAGGCACTAAGGTCTGAAGCCTCAATGCTGACATCACTAGAAGTCAACAACAACCCCACCAACATTCACATTGCAGCGTAACACTATGATCAGATTGCCTCTCGCAGGTGTTTGGGTCCAAAGCTTCATGTTGAGTCCAGCCAACATTTCAGTCTGTGGAGAAACTTGCTAGATCACCGCAACCAGGTGACAACAAATGTGCACTGAGAGCGTGCTATGCGTTATACATTATTTCATATGCAATAAAATGTAATTATGCAACTTAGCTCTCTGTTAAACATCGATACTGTAATGTAACCACTGGGTGGGAATCAGGATCAGTCGCTGCTGCACCTCTCACTGAGCCTCTACCTCCCAGCCTAACCAGCTTGTTTAATCCGCTATGTGCTTCTGACACCAAAACCAGGACATCTCCAGGTTAAGTCTCACACGCTGGCCCCGGCAGATCGGCCTCCATGATTTGTGAATCCGCCTCTTCTTCCTCCTCCAGCTCCGGGCATACGATCGGAGTGATGGTTTCCGTTACTGTCACATCCCGCTCCCTGTAGTGCAGAACGACTTATCGCCGCCCAGAGCCTCTCATTCTCCTTCTTCTGCTCACTGACCTACAGACACCAGAAGCACAGTACATGCTGTTAACTATGCACACTGATCATACTCAGCTCTGAGGTAGATGGACTTTGTAAAAAACTTATAAATTCACCTGCTTTTCAAGCATTTGGATCCTCATCTCTTGATGGCCGATTGTCTCTCGCAGCTGCAAAATAAGCTCTGCTGTCACTGTTGCAATGGAGTGTACTCGTTAGCTCATCATTTGCACTGTTGAGTGTGTAAGTTAGATACCTGTGCCACTTCACTACTTGCTTTGCAGCATGTGCCCGATTCTCCTTTTCTGCAGATGTCAGTCTCCTCCAGTCCGTTGACTTTATCACAGGTCATTCGTTTAGTCTGTCGAGCCAACAGAAAGAAAGCTAAGACTGAATGCAGTAGACATATATAACTAAGTATTGTGAAAGCTTCATTCAGAGTACATAAGTCATGTGTATATTTGTGCAAACAGCAGCTATGTTGGCATTACCGATAGGCCTGTATTACTGCTGACCGCCGCTGCTGCAGCCTTAAGCTCTTTCAGTTCCTCGTATGGTAGAGTAACGCTCTCAGAGAAAGAAGAGAGCTGGTCAGGAGTGAATGGATCGCCTTCGTCTGGCATCGGGATGAACTCTGCGTCTTCAAGCTCCTGTTCAATAAAAACTTGTCTGAATTAGAGTGTTTTAAGGTCTCATTCAGATGTTTTCATTTTTTAATTCAAACTAAGGTTTTCTTGGGGCGTGTGTCCATTCAGCGTTTTTTTTTCTGGCAGAAAAGCAATGGCAGGCTGCTTCATCGCAGCACTTCAGTAGAAATGCGCTCCCACACTGTGGGTGGTTTTGTGGTTTAGACCATACCTTGACAACATATCACCACTCTAACTGCAGCTGTATGATGGAATAGCATCGCCCCCCATCGTGATTTTTTTTATCTGACGTATCAAACAGCTCAGGACAGAAAAACAAACTTTTAATCTATATTCTTGGTTACCAGGGTGATGAGTCCCACCCATGTAATTCGTTGCCTTAAAAAAAGAGCGGGAAGTGCTCAAAGCTGCTGCCTAAAAAATTTGAGCTATCTGAAAGAAGATGGTAACAACTGACTAAAGACATTGATGCTCAGAAAAAAAATCGCTACGTGGACACTCGGCCTGATTCCTCAGTGCTTTCATGGTAGCAAACCTTTCTAAGCCAGAAAGGACAGGAGCTATCAGCAGTCCGATTTGTCATCGACATCATCGGGGTCTCCATGAGGCAGTCCTCTGTATTAACCTCCAGTGTACCTCCAAGACCCCTGTCGCGACACTCAGTCTCAGAACCAGGTTCTATGTCCAGATCCACCGTGGATGTCGACGCCTCCTGGCCCAGCCCTGAAAACACACATACAAGAAAAATGTAGATCTATTGTCAAGCAATCCAAATTATTCAATACACAAATCTGTGGCTTAAAAAAGTATTTACCACTTCCGACTGACAGTCCACTGCTGTTAGAGCGGATGGTCTTTGAGTTGAGCACTTTTTCTACAAATAAGAAAAAAAATTATCATACTTCTGTTTATTGGGGTATTTTGTTGTACCAGTGTCTGTGTAATGACTGGGATGACCAACCCATTATGATAATAGTGTGCCAGCCACGGCAAGAAAGGTCTGGTACGTGGTGGAGGGAACCAAAGATGGGCCTTGGCATGGCAGGGCAAACCTCTGAACCAAAGCCCTTATCAGCAGGCATCCCAAGTCTCCCATTTCCTGCGTTTCCCCATGCAAAGATCTGATTGTCTGCAAGGTAAAAACAACAACAACAACAAAAAAACAGATTATGATATAGCGGTAGAATCAAAACTAAATGGCTAATCTTTGGAGAAAAAAAGTGAAACACACTTAACATAAAAACATAAAAATACAGATATTACTGTAGCCACATGAAGTGCATGTTTTGTTCTTACCTTCAGTGGCTGCAATAGTGAATCCATCTCCACAAGACACTTTGGTCACTATCTTCCCTCCAAACGGTCCAACAAGGACTTGAACACCCTGGTGTCTCTTGAAGTCCTTCACACCCAGTTGGCCATACTTGTTGCAACCAAAGGTGATCAGGCGACCGCGTCCTGCAAAGTCATAAATCATATGAAATAACACTTCTTAAAATTGTGACAATTTCTGCTTACAAGAGAAATATGATCTCTTTTTTTTTGCTGTACCATCAATGGCTGCTGTGTGGGTCTTTCCTGGAGCTATGACCTGGATCTTGAAATGTGACAGCTGCTTTACCAAGGTCAGCGTGGTGATGTATGGGATCACTTGGGAACTCTGGTGTGGCGTACATGAAAAATAAAAGCTTATGAACGCAGCTGCATCACGGTAAGCCTATTATTGTAGTACTATAAATACAGCTCAGTACCTCTTCAGGGTGGTTTTTGAGACCAGACAGTCCCTGGTTCAGTCCCAGCTTGTTGAATTCATTGTGTCCACATGCTAGCACTTTACCAGTCTCTGTCAAAAAGAAGGTTCCATCGCTGCCACATGACACTGAGGAGATGGTGGCACCTTTGGGAATCTCTACCTGGAAAGAAACAACACACAGGACATTAGACAGAAAGAAAGCAGTAACATTTTCTGACTTTTTCTGGATTAGTTACACAGAGACTTTGCATCTAAGTGGTTCCTTTTGCCAGAACAGGAAAGTAAGCCTTACTTGCATCGGAGAAGAGAAGTCATCCTCACATTCCAGGCCAAGACGCCCTGCAACAAGGAAAAAAAGGATAAAAGACAAAAGGTTGAGGAGCAATTTTGACTGAGAATACTGAAGGGTTACTGCCTCCACTGGCTTACTACAATCATAAAAGCAAATACAAACTTGCAGACGCTACCTAACAGCATCTCCAAACAACAGTACATACAGCAATCCTATATACCATACTCTCCGCAGCCCCACGAGTAGATGTCCCCGTTCTGTGTCAGCACCACCACGTGATTGTCTCCACATGAAACCTGGCGGACATGTCGTTCCTCAAAAAACTCCAGAAGCACCGGCTCCAAAATCTCAACGCCCATCTCGCCCTCTACTCCAATGCAGCCGTAATAATCTGACCCAAACATGTACATCTGGTCCTCATCTGCAAAAGAAGCACCAGAGGGCTCATTAAGAAAATAGGGTGACTTTATAGATACAAGTTTCTGTTTCAGCAGGAACCTTTCTTCTCTCACCAGTGACACAGGCAGTAAAATCAGCCCCACATGCCACCAGTCGGATGGCCTTTCCCTGGAGCTTGTCCACCCTCTTAGGCTGCCGGTACGAGGCCTGGTCTCCGTGCCCCAGCTGGCCAACCATCTTGGCCCCGCCTTGGACATTCTGAGGGTTGAGAAATTTTCTTGTAGTGCAGCACAAGAACAACTACATCCTGTATATCCGCCCCAGAGTGATGGATGAATACTCACAGCCCAGGTATACAGCTCCTTTTCTACTGTCACCACTGCAAAGTGACTCTCTCCTGCACACACGTGTTGGGCACTGCTGCCTCCTTTGAACGCATCAATTTTCTGAGGGGTGAACTTCCCTCCTCCCCAGAAATACACCTCCCTCGAGCGTGTAGTCACCACTGCGACAGGGGTCTCAGTCACTGTGCTCAGCCTATAGTGCAGGTATGACAATAAATCATTTATACACAACAACATCATATTAAAAGGCCGGGGTTAATCTTATATCTCGATTGGAAAGGCTTTTGGGTGCTTGGCTTTTACAATGTAAATCAAGCAAAAAATGTTAACTTACTTTGGTTTCTTCATTGCTGAATTCAGTAAGGCCACTCGCTCCTCAAGCTCCCTATCAAAGAACAAAATTGTCAGAGGAGTGCTGTATCTTACATATTAGTGGTGTATCTTATATACACACATACACATACTGTATCTTACTTTGAATTGCCTCCAGGGGAAAAATAAAGCTTAAAAATGTTTTGAATACATATGCAATAGAAAAAGAAACAAAGAGATTCTCACTGTCGGCAACAGGAGATGACTGGCTGGTCCAGAATCTGCTCAGCTGTGGGCCTCTTTACAGGATCCTGCAAAACAAAAAGATCTCGAGAGCTTAGTGATCAATCAAAAAGGGTAGCTTTTAGGTATTATTTCTGGCATCAAATCATTAGTTTTACAGCACTGAAACCTTATTCTCCTCTCACTTACTTGATCGAGACACTCGTGCACCAGCTTGATCAATGCAGACGAATAAACATCCGAGTTCACCTCCATAGTCCAGTTTCCCTGGACTATTTTCACACAGAGGTTTAGAGCGTTCTGTACAGACACAAACATCACAGTAAAATTCATTCTGATGGCAAAAATCTAACAGTCTGATTAATGCAATTAATTACTGATTTCTAGAAAGCCTGCAAACCTACCGTTGCATCAAACGTTCTTGTAAGAGTTAAGACTTCAAAAAGTACACAACCCATGGCCCAGATGTCTGATTTGAAGTTGTACTTTGATCCCTGGCACAATTCAGGCGACATGTAATATGGAGTTCCCACACACTGCACGGACCAAGGAAGTAAAAGTACAAAGAGAATTATTAAGAAAAGAAATTGTATATTGTATACTTCACACAATGAGTTTATGCAAAGTAAACTCACACCCACAGCTTTATATATATAGTGTGTGATCAGCATCTGGATTCTAATTATATAGTAGCAGCATTCAAGGTGACAAAAGAGTATCAACTGTACACATTCAGTATATGTGTTTTCATCGACATGTGACTGCTGTGTTTCAGCAAAGAAACAAGTAATGTTTTCTCTCAAATTTACGGTGATGCGCCTCTAAATAATATGGCAACACCTAAAAAGAAAGCAGGCACAAATCTACGATCTACTCAATCACTACACCAAGAGTCTATAGAGTGAACAAATGATTTAAAACCTAAATAACATAATCTTAGCCTCCTACATTAGGATGAAAGGAGTCACAACTTACAGTCTCAGCCATTGAAAACTCAGAGTCTAGTTTCTTTGCGAGGCCATAATCACCCAGCTTAATGAGGTCAGTCTTGGTCAGGAAAATGTTCAGAGTTTTGATATCTCTGCAAGAAAAAAACAAACGATCCGATTAGCAAAAATCCGATTATTCATTAAAGTCACGTGACAGTCCGGCTACCTTCATTAACAGCATGAGCATCTTACCTGTGTAAGATCCCAGCCTTGTGAATGTGAGCCACTGCTGAGGCGATCTGGTACAGGTACCATATGACCACCTGAAGAAACATGTTAAAGATTACGATATAACTGAGAATAGTCTGTTTTGTTAAAAAAAAAAAAAAAGGCCTGCAATGGTGCACTCATACCTCCTCACCGAAGAGTTTCCCCTTCTGCTGGAGGATTTTGTCATACAGATTTCCTCCTGCGATAACAAGGTTGTTTAGCATTCTGTCACACATGAACTGCATCCACACTAATCTCAATCAGATCCCAGAGTGAAAGTGCGTTTTCTTACCATTGCAATACTCCAACTCAATGAGCAGACTGTTTTTATCCATGAAGTGATTGAAGTAGGCTATGATGTTGTTGTGCTCCAGAATGGACAGGATGCTTATTTCGTTCATGACATCTCTGCGCTCCTTTTCTGAGAGCGAGTTCAGGTCCACCTCCTTCCATACCACCAGAGAGTTGTCCTGGGGAAGCCAAAGGGGACATATTATTGAATAATAATAATAACATAAGTCTGAATATGTCCCTTTTGACGTTAACAGAATGACTCAGGATAATATTTATCTGCTTAAAGACATTGAAAATATTAAAAAATGTAATACAAGAAACATTATAAAATATAAATGGTTCAAAATGCATTCTTGACAGGGTGGCGGGAAAGGGTTCCCTTTGCTGCAGTCAGTTATAATAAAGTATAAAGAGGAAAGGCATGAGAAAGTCATCTATCTTGTTCTCACTCAAGAATTTCTCACAGTCACTGTGTGAGAAATATCAAGGGTGTAGAACCACAAGAACTGTGAGCAATTCAGTGTGCCAGACACGTACTGTTTACTATGGCAGAAAGTAACAATTCTATCACTGTCAATTTATCTCCAAGTTATTTTCTGAGTTAATTGATTAGTTATTTGTGCTATAAAATATCAGAAAGTACTGATGATGTTGAGTAGTGTTTCCTAAAGCCCAAGATGATGTCCTAAAAATTCTTGTTTTGTCCATGACCTAAAAAATTATGTTCTGTTACTCAAGGAATATATATAAAACACAAAATAATACCCATAAAAAATAAAAAAAACAGGGGATCCAATGAATCGTAGGGTTTGTTGTGTTCATGTATATTTTTGTAGAGTCATAACTTTGGATCTAAACTATTCAGGTAAATCTCAATAATTAGTACTACTGTGACGTGTTGGCCTTAATATTAGTTAGGTTAATCTCCATAATTAATAATACTTTTGGATCTTAGTCTTAATATTTTAAATGGTCTTGTAAAGTTATATTTTATACATTTTGTAGGCCTTTAATCAGTACTACTTAAATTATTCAGGTAAATTCATACCATAAATATCACTGCAGGGTCTGAACCTCAATATTTAATCTTGCTGGGTTAATTCATAACTCAGATTTTTCTACTGCAAAGCAATTCTAGTCAAAGGCTTTAAATGTGCTATATAAATAATGGTGACTTGACTAAAGAAACCAAGAAAAATCTAATTTAAGAAAGTGGTATCAGAGACATTTGAATATCCTTTAGAAAAAAGAAGACTCAGGCCGATTAATCGATTATGGAACGAGTTGATGAATCGATTAATCGTTTCAGGTCTGCTGTTTACTAAATGACTGAGAAGACAAAATGTACCACAGCTAGCCATAGCATCAGTTTAGAGTGTAGAACCTCATGTTTGCCTGGCTAAGGACAGTTATGGGGACTTAGCAAAGCTGCAGAAGACACATATTTCTGGTTGCATTAAACTTTAAGGGAGTTTTCTGTGGCCATGAGGACTTGACGTGTCCTCGTTGTTTATTAGCGTGGAGTTGTGCTGTGCTCAACTTACCTCTGTCCTTCTGTACAGAGTGGCTTCACCAAACGCCCCCCTCCCGAGGATCCGAATAGGAATGTAATGCAACTTCTCCTCTTCGCCATTAAATGTGCCCGAAGCTGACCGCTCACTGACCACAGACCCGCCGCCCAAATCCGAATTTAGCGAGTCGAAATGTCTTTCATAGTCCTCCAGTGACATTTCTGTTTAGGGACTTGTTAGCCAGCGGCAGTGATGGAAATAACTCGAACAGGCCCCGACGACGACTCTTACGCTAAGACTCCTAGAAAACCCGACACACGGCCGACATGTTACCGCTGAGGGCTAATAAAACACCTGGCAAAGTACGAGTACGACCAGAAGCCTCAAACCAACTTGTAAAACACGGCGTCCACCAGAAAACGTAGCAAAATACGTGCAACTACAGTACTTGCACAAGTGTCAAGCTTCACACAATAAACGAGATTAAACGTTTTTTCAGCTTTCAAATTAAAAGCCCTACCTTTGTGAGTGGTACCGGTGTACTTTACGCTGATAGTCAGCAGAGCGGATGTGTTGAATCTTACTCGCCTGCTCTGTTTGTTAGCTTGACGTGGCTAATAAGTTAGCAAAAGTGCAGCACCGTCTAATTTCTGAACTGTCGTGGACTCGTTACCCAGTTAAAAGAGTTCCAGCAGGTCTGAGTAACTAATGTAAAAGTTACCGAGTGTTTAAAGGCGGAAACACAGGCGACAACACACCGACAACCCGTCCATCCTTTTCATGTGTCAGACACGGAAACTGTCAAACACGGTTCCATTCCACAAAACATCATTGCTTCAACCAGAACTCTATTTTTCTGTCACATACTGCTTTTATCATTGTTTTCTTTTTATTGTCACTGCGCTTCTTCAGTGACTCTGAATTTAAAAAGGACATTCAACAGGCAGCATATCCAACTTATTTTATCATAATGAAGTCTTATTTTACTCTTCTTTTTTTTTATTTTATTTTTATTTCCAGGACTGATATGGAGCAGCGTGATTTTTACAGCTGCCACTCTCCAACCTTCACATGATTTTAACTATATACAGTGTATCTATATATTAATATGCACTGTTATTACTATTGTTGTTGTTGTTGTTGTTGTTTTTGCTGCTGATGTTGTTACTTGAACTGTTAAAGGATACCGGATATAAATACCTTGGTGTCGATGTTTTTTGGCTAATCCAAAAAATTGAACAAAAATACAAATGCAGCATGCAAATGGTCTTCTATTCTGTCTTTAAGAAAAAGTTAAAACTTCTATTGTTCCAGTTAAAAAGGGTTACATTTAACCAGTTGTGCACCAGCAGTTGTTGAGCTGTTTAACTGATTACAAATTATTAATCACTGAGTTAATCCACACCCTACTCAGGTGTGGCTTTAAAGGACTATGATCAGATAGTGTAAACAGTAGATGGACAATCCTTTAATCAGTGACCATCAAAGGCCACCTTAAAATGCGGTTTTATCCAGTTAACACATGGCATGCGAGATGCTGACGTGTCAGTTAGAAACTCCACCATTTGTGGAGCAGCATGGTGATTTCAAATATTGCCTGCAATAGTCTTCTATTAGATGTATTAAAGTTACAGCTGTGTTGTAAATTATCTAACATACATTAATCAGCCACAACATTAAAACTCAAGCTCAGAAGCAGCTCATGGAACATGACCAAGAGCTCAGGGTGTTGATGTGGACTCCAATCCCCAGAGCCCAATCTGATCAAGCATCCGCAAGATGCATCGCTATAATCCTGGTCCAAGCAGGGCCCCACCTTGAGGCAGACGCCACATGACACCCCAGAGGTCTGATGTCCATGCCCTAATGGGTCCAACCTGTTTTGGCAGCATGATGAGAATATACACCGATCAGGCATAACATTATGACCACCTGCCTAATATTGTGTTGGTCCCCCTTATGTGGTCAAAAATGCTCTGAACCATTGGGCATGGACAAGAGGACCTCTCAGGGTGTCCTATGGGGTCTGGCACCAGGACGTTGGCAGTGGATCCTTTAGGTACTCTGGCTTGTGCAGTGGGGCCTCTGTCAATCCAACTTGTTCCACTGCATCCTGTTGATGCTTGATCAGAATGGGGTCTAGGAAGTTTGGAGGTCAAATCAACATCTTGGGCCATTGTCATGTTC
>OMNN01065464.1:0-10591 GCA_900302755.1 Chromis chromis
CACACAAAATAGTGAGTGATGACTTGCAGCTGGAGCAGGCACCCATGCCAGCCACTGCTGGGCAAACAGGTCAACCTGACACACACGAGGCTCACAACAAGGGTCACCACCAAAACAATACGGCTCACTGAATCAGTGGCCGTAACAGTCTCCATGCAACCTGACATGGAAACAACTTGGAGGGGATTAATACTTGCCAATGAGTTAATAGTGTTTTATTTTTACGAGTGTACATCAGTTTGCATCTGTTTTCACTGTATGTTAAAAATTGAACTAAAGGTAACTCAATTGATTTTGATGCCACTCACTGCTGCCAACCAACAAACCCTGAGCTTCAAACTGAAAGCTTTGTATTGAATGGCTCTCAGCTGTGTGATTACAAATATAAAATGTCCACAAATTGCAGAAAACAAGTCTGATTTGCTTTCCGTACAAACATGTACCAGTATGTGGCATGTAAGTGCTGAAGCTAACCGGTTCAATGGAGAGATGAGGACAGGCAGCAGGACAACCCAACGCTCGGAGGCCAAGGATGATCGCTCTGCACCATGATGAGTTCCAACAACCACGGTCTGTCTCCCAGCCACCCTCGCAGGTCCTTCCCTGGCTTCAGTGTGGGAGAGGCTGTGATAACTAGGTCATTATCAGGCTGAACGAGAGAGACGGCTCATCATTTCAAATATGTGTAACACAAATTAAATGACTCAATGAGCATGATTTGTTCCTGCCTTTCTCCAGAAAATACATAATGATGTCTTTTTTTATGCAACAAACACTCACATTGCATTTATTAATTTCAGTGTCCCCATATTTGCCACTGCACAGAATTTTTTACTCAAACTCGCCGAATGAAAAACAGCAGAAGTGGGAAAAATGAGAATCAAACTAGTTGTCAACTTCTGCCATTCCCATATTTGAGAGTCGACTGTAAGAAAAAATATCTATGATGTGTCCAATAACATGTCACTTAGGGCTAATGGTGGAAATAAGCACTTTATCCTGACAATATTTACTATGTCTGTCAGACTGATTCAGTTAATAAGCTTTAAAAGCGCTACTTGTATTTGTGCAGTGAATTTTTTAAATCTTTATTCCTATTTTAAATTGATCATTGAATGTGGTGTTGCAGTTGAATGATTTGTATTTCCTCCATTAGTCACCCAGAAGTAATAAATACCAACTAAACGTGATGGATTAAAATTAAATGATTAAATTTTGTTTGTGAAAAAATATAGAAAATTATGCAAAGAAAATTATGGCATCAACTCTATTTTAAAGGCCCTGTTTTTGTGTGTGTGTTTTTTTAGTGTGAGCGATGGATTCCTATAAAATATTAAATGAAAAACCAAATCTGTACAATTCTGATGCAGCAAATTAGCAGAAATTCTAGAGAGTAATAAATAATAGTTGAATCATTATGATTAAATCCTGCGTTAGCTGTTATTAGCAACAACAACAACAAAAAGAAATAAAAAAACAACTACACTATCAGTTAAGCTATTAACCGTATCAAAATCAGAATCAGAAATACTTGATTGATCCCAGAGGGGAAATTGCTTAAAACAATGAGAATGAACTAAAACAGTAAAGTTGCAGGCTGTAAAACCAAAACAATGAGCTGAAAAATGCTAAAAGAGTAGCATAGGACTGAGGAAACCACATGCAAATAGTCCAAAGTTAAGATAAAAATATTGATTATAGCTGCTTTAATGCCAGAGAGAAATACTACTCTTGAAGCCATTGTTTTAGTTTCCATAGAGAAAGCTGGAGTTGCCACAACCAAAGGTGACACAATATGCATGACAAAGTGGGGTCCTGTCCACTCATGACTGTCAACAAAACTCCTTTAAAAAAAGTCACCTTACAGAGGAAGAGCTGACTGCAGATAAGAAAATAAGAGAGAGAAAGCTACATGGTAATTGTTTTCTTTGTGGGCACTATAATTCAGCAGATCACGCTCGGCAGTGGCAGCATCATGTGCGACAGCGACAAGGCTGGAGCACGCCTGCTTTTTTTAGAAGTGCTCGTCGTGACCACAGTTTGGAAAGAGTATACCCGTGTACCTCTGTCTTGTGGATGGGTGACAGCACCTTGGAAACTTTCCAGTCAAGGACAACAATGAACAATGAAAAGCTCTGACTATGTGGGAGAGAACTGAGGGGGGTGACGGATGAGGAAAGACCCACAAAAAGCCCCCAAAAAGGAGGCAAAAATGTGATTTTTTACATAGATGTCTGCGAAATGAGAAGTTTATGTGCAGTGGTTCGGTTAATGAGGGTGAATTAAACCAAGACATGTGACCAAGACAAATGTGTGTGTGTGCATGTGTGTCTGCTGAGACTGTCAGCAGAGAGCAGATGTTTCTCTGACAATAATTATTGGTATTTTCTATAATTATAGGTATTTTGTTGGACTAATAATAACCTAATCTTCCCCTGTCCTTTTCTCTGTCTCATTTTCTTCTCCTCTTAAGGTTGCCTCAGTGTAAAAAGTAAGAATAAGTATGATTTGGCTTATTAAAATTCTACAAAACAGACATGATGGAAAGAAATAATGCGCTTTCATCTGTTATGCCATCAAATTGAATAATGTTGCTGTGTGACATTTTTACGATTACAGTTTGATATGCTCATTAAAAGTGATGCTTTGTGTCTTTTCTTTGTGGTTGTTGTTGTTGTTGAACCGGCTCAGCTTGCAGAAGTAATGCTCTAGAGGAAGACAGTATTTCTGAATCTGTACCTTGTAGTCATGTTTTTTTAATGTCAGTCATCACACACAGGTAATCGAATGTGTTGAGTCAAACAGTGCTTCATTCATTCAGCCTCCTGTGTATCATAACACTCTTTTAGTTTCGTCCAAACCAGTTTTTAACAAATTGTGGACAACTGCGTTTAGTTTGGATTCCACTCTGCAGATTTTCCGAGCATCTTCTCATCTCCACATGCATAATACCAACTGTTTGTTCATCCCTTTGGGCGAAACTTTGCAGAGTTCCCACACCTCACATCACCAAGAACACCTCTCTCCCCCTCTGTGATGGTTGCTGTCAACAGCCTTTGCAGTGCTTCTGGGTGCATGTCAGTGGAACAAACGCGGCGTGTGTTTTGACCGAAGGATGTTAGTTACGTATCTACCCAGCAGCGGCGTATAATCCCTCCCGAAGCAGACTTATTGATCTCCGTCTTGTCTTTCAATGAGGTTTCTGTAGAGCGAGTCTGGCCCCACTGTGTGTGTGTTTGTCAGCTGCTGTCTCTGTGGCTGTAAGCTGTCATATCTGCTTGGGGAGAGGCGGCATGGGAAGGCTCTTTATGTCATCCACTTTCCACTCTTTTTTATGTCTTCAAGGAATTTCCATCCTTACATATGTCAGGGTTTACAGACTAAACTATGTTACCCTTCTCTGACGAATTAAAGATGTAAATGTGTGTTGATTTCCTGTACAATGTTTTGATGCAACGGTACGACAGGGGAATAAAGTGTACACCCTTTGCATAGTATTAGCACAACCCTTCCACTCCTATGAGTTTGACGAACCTTGGGGCCAGACAGCTTTGTACAGTAGCACTCTGTTTGCTTGCTTTGCTGAAGCCCGGTCTGCATGCCTGTTTGCCTGGCTGTTCCCTCAGGGCCTGCCAACTCTGCTGCCTGTATCCCCCATCTGCCTGTCTTGCTTCTTGCTTACTTGTCTTCCCGTCATAAAACTGAATTTCCCATTTAGATTTAGTCATTGCAAAGTTGCACCTGAAAGGACTAAACTGGCATTTTGGCAAGTACAATTTTTTAAAATTCTCTTGCAGACAGTTTGATGAAAAGATCTTTCTGTGGAATATGAAGGTGGAACAAGGAGATAGTTAGCTTAGCTTAGCATAAACACTGTCCACAGAAAGAAATTGACATACCAGAATCTCTGCACCTCACTAATTAACATGTTCTTTATTGTTTGTTTGAGTGAGTTTATAGGAGTATTTCTTTGTTGCCTGACAATCATACAGTGATGACAGAATTCCAAGAAATATCTGTTTCTGTTTTTTTTTAAAAAAGTCTAAAACTTGAATGAAATCCCTTCAACAGGCGAGATACTGTATGATGTGTTCATTAATGAGCTTTAGATGCTGGAAGGCAGATTTTTGACATTTGCGCAGACCCAGGCTGGCTCTGTTCCCAGTCTTAATGCTAAGACAGGATAGTTGACTCTACTTTTATATTATTATCATTAATTGACAGTGGTATAAACCTTCTCTTTTAACTCTTGGTAAGAAAGCAAAGTGTCTTCCCTAAATGGTGAGCTATTGCTTTTAATGCTGATCCTTTGTTCCTTTGTTTTACTTTCAACCAGCACACGGTCTTGAATGCGAAATTAGGGTGATGGATGAGGAGAGACCCACAAAAAGCCCAAAAAAGGAGGCAAAAATTTGATTTTTATATCAATTATATTTGCTGGATGCGATCTCATCTCTCTGAGGTTTTATGGACTCTATGAGACTTGTTAATCTTTGTCATTATAGTTGTTGTTGACTATAATTTTCAGTTCAAAAACTCAAAGTGGTGTTGAATATAAATCTGTGTGCCATATGATGTTTTCAGCTGTTTGTCTGGATGTAATGGAACTCACCGGATGTAGAGTTAAGATATAAACGTGCTATGTCTGCTGTGCCCCTTCCACTCTCTGCTTGTAACCGTTCTCAAATCAAAGTCTACCCCTAAGCAGCAGCATACATGCTAAAAAATGGCAAGTTTTGAAGAAGATTTGGATCGTGCAATAAAGAAGGCCTGTTTGGTTCTTTCACAGACTGTATATAAACGCCACCCAGAAGTTTTTTTCCAAACAGCAGTTGCCATCTTGGCAGTGCCTGACTCCTAATAACTCCCGGCTAATCCGAGAAAGAGCAAAGAGGTGGAACGTGACAGGAGCTGAGGTCGGCCATGGAAAAGTCTCGGGGCCATGGATTGTCCTGTGACTGTGCCGACCGGTGACTCAAAAGTTTAAGCCCTAATGCAATGTAAACTGGTGACTTGCATAAAAAGTCTCCCCTGTAGAGTTGTCATGAACAGAAAAATTGCCCAAAACCATTTTTTATACCAGGGTGTAAACTTGTTTATTTCTGCTGTATAGTTCAGCATTTTAACATGAGCTAATAGAGATTGACTTGCTTTTGGTGCCTGCCTCTAGTGGCCATTTGAGGAACATCCGCGTTATCCTCATTTTTCACTCTGCAGGTCGCTGCTCGGGTTCTCTCACAGAATTTGACATTTTATTGACAGAGTGCAAATATTCCACCTAAACAAAACCTTATAGCAGAACGATGATGAGGTGCAGCCAGACCTTTCTCCAGCGCTTACACAGCACTGTGGAAATAGGTCTGACTATATAAGACTAGTCTGGATAAGAGCCCTGAGCTGAACATGTTCCAGACATATAAGAAAGGACGGCAGGCAGAATTGGCAACAGCTCTCTGGAGGGGCCTCTCATAAGGTGCATTGCTTTAATTTGATTTGATTATTTCTGATGTTTGCCACATAGTATTATTACATACAGTAGGTGCTGCTTTGCACACTCTGTCATCCTTCATGGGCTCACGTGGTCCACTTTTAAATTCAGATGTAGTACTATAACCATCAAGTCCTTATTTCCTGAGGAGATCCACATGTGCCGCACTGACTGAATTGAATTTACCTTGACCCGCTGTTCTATTCAGTTTAAAGGGGTCACCTAGCAATAATATACTACCCTTGCCTAAAGACTTAGCAATAAAAAAGGCTGAATTCGCCTCTCGACTGAGGTGAGAATCTCTCTTGACCAAACACCATGGCTCCACAATCTTTCCAGGGCGAAAAGAAAAGAGGTCTGAGTGTGAATGCATGCATTAGTGTTGTTATCAGCGCCACTAATAGCTTTGCAGGCTAAATAAATAGCAGTATACGAATAGAGCAGACGTTCATTGGCTCTGCAGCTATATCTGCAAATGTTTTGTTAGGAACATTTGCAATTCATGTCTTTCATGTTGTATTCCCAGCGGCCGCTGAAGCAAGAGAGTCACATCATCTCTGGGAACTGCGAGTGCATCTGTGAGCGTGCTGGATAGTAAAAAATGTCAAACTAGATTTCGTCTTTAGTCGTACTTATGTCACAGTCTTTATTTCAAAGCTATTTCCTTGTGAAAGCACACTAAAAAAATTTGATGAGGAAATACTAGGAGGATTCAAAGACCTGTCATTCTCTTTTTGTGTCTCCAAAAGCAATCCTGTATCATCCTTCCTTTAATATAATCCTACATTAATTTGACTGATACAGGCAGCAGTAAAACAGGATCAGCGGGGGCATGTCAGCACCTTTGCTCCACCTAAAAAAAGGAAGGCAGCTTCACTCTTTTCTAAAATAGACTAAGCTGATCTGATATATATTCTTTTTAAAGAGCATCTTGACAGAGTAAATCCTAACCAGCGTAATTAATCTTTGGCAGATCAAACAACAGTTTCCTCTTCTTCCTCCATCCGCTTGTACGCCACTCTTTCGTAATGGAAATGTTTCCACAACTGCTCTATTCTTATTCCTTCATACTGTAAATACAACAGCAGTTCCTCCCACTTTGTCATACTCCACAACCATGAGTCTGTCCACAACCATGAGAACTTTCAGCAGGAGGGGAGGAGGAGAGGAGGGAGGTTGGAGTATGAGAGATATGTGATTGGCCAAGAGGCAGAGAGCTCTCCACCATGATTGGCTGAAAGCCTGGGAGCTGTGAGCAGAGTTCCCTCCTTATTCCAGAGAGCATCAGTGAGCAGCGGAGTGAGACTTGCTGTGACTGAGATGAACAGCTGATACTTTGTTTTGTTTTGTTTTCTTTGATTGGGACTCGGAGGGCAGGCAGAAGACACTGTGTGGGAGCCAGAAGTGGATAAATAATCTCCTTCTGGAACTTTCTAAAAAGGACATAAAGTAAGTTCTTACATTGTATTTCTTTCTTTCACTTCACTACATTGGCAGCAGCTGTACAGTAGTTTTTCTTTGAAGTTGCTGTCAGAGCAAAAGTGACATGAGTAATTGTAATAAGACATCGTCACAAAAGCTGATACAATGTGACAGCAGAGATAGTAAACAGAGAGGTGCATCATCACCATCATCAACTCTCATGCATGTGCAAGTGTGTGCATGAGTGTTTGTATATATGTATACATGCACAGGCATGCATGCACTGGATTGTTTGTTCTTATATTCTGTTTAAAGGATGCATAGAAAGCAGCTTTGTGCTTTAGGGGAGGGAACGGTGCAGTGCGACTTCACAGTGACCAACCTCATCAGCAAACTTGTCACTGCAATGCTTCGCATTGACAGAGGAGCTCAAGGACTCCCCTCCCAAAATCTCCTGGTGTGACTTTCAGGCTGCGGGATGGTGGTGGCGGTGGTGGTGGTCGGCTATAAATAGGCCTGCTCCAAATTGTGCTGCAGTCACACATAAATTCAGGGGGAACAAGAAATGACACAGTCATTGTTTGTAATAGAGTTGGGAGCACTTTGATCCTCTCAGGACTTACAGTGTCCTTTTGGCTGATTGACTCCAGTATAAACACAGACAAATTAGAGTATAACTGAATACTCTTGTTTTACTTCCATATTATAACAGCAGCCACAATAGGAGAAGGAGAGTGAGATAAAGGCAAACAGAGATAATAGAATTATACAGAGGGTGTAGCATGTGTCTCTGTGTTTTTGTCAGGATCATTGCTTGTGTGGATGTAAGGGTGTGAAAAGTGTTTGGAAGTGTCACAGCTTTTCCACATGTGCAGAGAAATACTCTCCACAGTTCTATTCAAACTTATTATTATTACTTCTGCACTCTTGATTTCCATAGAGGTGCTTATCAAACCACTAGTCAAATCAGCTTGCTATGGTGTGAAGTGAACAACTTTGCAGATGTTGGAACCCGTACAAGGAGCACGGCTTTCTCTTTAAATGACGTGCGCTCACTTCTATGAGCACATGAAGAATGAGTTAAAAAAGTTACATCATAGTTAGAGAACATTACTTTCTTATTGGATCCAGGAGGTTTTAGTGTTGAGCCAGCTGCCCAGCTACATGTGGACCTGTTTATGTTTCATATCCCAGCCCCCCTCATAGGTGGAGACCATGACTCATGACATGACCATGACTACGGCACTGGTATGACGTCGTGATAGTGCTTCGGTCCATCTTTTTGTTTTACTTAGAAGCCATGTGAAGATAAAAAGTTAAAAGTCATTCGTGTCACAACAAACAAGCTGCTTTCTTCTGTCTTTTGTAGCTTCTAAGCGAGGAATTAGCCTGCAGTTTTTAATATCTACCTGTCAGTCAGCCAGGGCTCCTTTATTGCAGTGTAGAACACAGGGTGCCTTGTGTTGTACCTGACCTCTACTATGCAAATATATACTGCCAGACTACCAGACAACGCTGCACTCCACCTCCACGTGGATGAATCTGTGAGATGCATGCACACTGAGCCCATTGTTTCACCTGTGCATCACCTGAGTGCTGAGATAGAGGCTGTCGCCACAAGCTGAAGCGTTGACTTATAAGTGCTCTCCTCCTCATCTGTGCACAGATCGGACAAAGTCAGATTAGGCTGAATAATGAATAGCTGTTCTGACTGCTTTAAAACCACAAAGAGTCAAAGAAAATGATAATGAGCACATGTGAAATTTTCATTCTTACAAGCCTCAGCCCTCATGCTTGTTATTTTGAACTGGGTCTCTTTTCTGAATGAGTCTTGCTGCTTGCTTGTTAGCTTGTACGCTACTATCTGTAGCGTACAAGGACAAAAAGCATCTGCACTGCTGCTGATGTCTTTGTATCAGTCTTCTAAAGGATTTCTGCAGCTGTTTCTGTGTGTGTCTACATGTACTGCATGTGCACATATGATCTGTTGGACCTTAACTTAAAGTGACAATGTCAAGTCAAGTGTTTATCAGACGTTGTTGTACCCAGATAGCTCTGTTTGCAGGAGCAGATATGAGTGATATAGTGAGTGATGTAGCTCCTAAGAGTTTCCAGAGGTGAGGGGTCAGTAGTGGAGAAACAGTGGAGGACTGCAGTGTTTGGTGCCAACAAAGTTAAATGTCACAGGTTTCCCTTAGCCATTCTTGGCATTTTATGAGTGGGAGTTAATGGAAAATTATATCATTTGCTTCCCAAAGCATATTCATTACAGTAATAAAGGCAGTGTTTGTTTTCTTTTGTTTTCTGGCAGGGGGGACCATGCAAAGTCCTCTAAAGCTCCCATGCAGAGGCACTGCAATATGCATACATACACACTGACACACAAACATGTATAAGTAAGAAATGCCAAAGGCATTTAAGTATCCTTTTATTGGAAACTCTGTTCCCATAACAATGAGCAGGAAAATCCTTATGTGCTTTTAGAGGTCATTCTGGGACTGTCCAGCTTCAGTAACTTTTACTGGGCTGGTAGGTTGACTGTAAAAGTCTGCTCTTGTTCTCTCGTCTTATCCTTTTAAAGAGATCATTAAAAAGTATTTTTTACCAATTTGTCTTACATCTGTTTTTCATTTATAAAGTGACAGCGAGCAAGGTTTTGGAGTCATGAATGGTTTGTTGCCTAGGTAAAAGATGTTCCCTGTGTCCAGATGTTTGGCAATATTGTCATGCTTCCAGTACAGAATGTGCTGTTTGACATTAAATCTGTGTGACTTCTGAACCTTTAATGGAGTCTTTTCCTGCTGCACACCCTTAAAAGGCAGCAACATATGCATGCCTTGAGACTATCCCATGACGCATAATGAGTTATACAGACATGTGCAAAACAGCATAGAGGAAAAAGATACAAAAAGATAAAATTGTCTTCCCCTCACCCCACCTCATTCTCCCTCTCTGTCTCTGCAGTGGAGCCCAATACATACTGACCTTCAGCACAGCTGGATGGTATCAGGAGAACCACAACATAACATCTTGCTAGTAAGCCACACTGTTGGAGTGGAGCAGACTTAGCATTTAATTGGTGTCATGTATACAAACATAACAGACGAAACAGATGACAGCACTTGGATAGGATCTGTGCCTCTGCAGCAGCATCTGTGTGTGGTGACGTTGTTACGTTAGGCAGGAAGAATGACCTCCAAGGGACACTAGAGAGGCGAAGAAGAGAGAAACAGCTGGGCCTGCAGTTCACTTGTACTTCCCTTTCCCTTTGTAACACTGGAAGTCCTGTCATTGTTTGTTTGTTAGCTTCTCTGACAGATAAAGTGCAACAGATCACATTACTTTTATAAGAGAGGGTTTGGATGCCCTGGCCTCGATTGTAGAGGGAACTGCTGGGCGGGGGGCGGCTTGATGATGTCTCCAGAGAGCGTTGGTATTTGCTGGTTATGCTTCAGTCATCTCTTGTGCTTCCTGGCGCTGTGTTGAACAAATACAAAATGCTTTGTTTTCCTTCACTGCGAGAAAACTTTCCATAAACAACTGTTGTTATTTTCTATGTTTGGACTGGGTCGCTGCGATGTTGCCCTTAAAAACACAAGACCAGAGAAGCTTTGTGCTTCTGCAGGCTGGGCCAGTGTTTTCCTTTGAACCCCTCTACTGTTTTTTTTCCATATATGCTCA
>OMNN01065469.1:0-10043 GCA_900302755.1 Chromis chromis
TGGGGGCTGCAGGAGGGGTCCTTTCCAAATTCTTTTAGCTGTGGCCTGAGTCTACATGGCTGGCTGAGCACTGGGTTGCTGCCCCTGGGCCCTGCTGCAGAGGCACGATTTATGCGTCCTTCCTCACTCGCTTATTGCACAGATTCTTGTTGTCTCAGTGGTATCATATTGCCTCTCAGAGCTACAGGCCTCACTGCTGCTTCTATCTGCAGAGGAGGGATTGAGGCTGTGCTAACAGAGCACACTGGGAACCAGTATGTTGAAAAACAGTGGAAAATGAGGGAGGCTGTGGACCTTCAATATCCAGCCCAAAAATAGAAGTAAGGGGAAAAAAATGGTTCACTCCAGCGTTTCCAGGCCCCTGGAGCAGAGTACTGCAGCAGACCCCTCAGAGACTCCCGCGGTGGGGTGGAGAGACGTCGACCAATGGGGGCTCAGCCGTTCAGTGTGTGTGTATCCGTCAGTGTGTGTGTGTGTGTGTGTGTGTGTGTGTGCGGCTAACTCAGCTCCTCCACAGCTCCGATCCTTTTCTGGTGGATGAGTTCAGAGATGGCTTCTCTGTATGTGTGAGCGAATGGTGCAAACCACTGCAGCTGAAGACAGACCAAACTCTTTCCTCCGTCGTTCCCTGACATCGTGTCTGCTCGGCTTATGAGTGTCTGTCAGCTTATTAAAAATGATCTCTCCTTCCACTGCCAACGGCACCCTTATAGTCTCAGCTGATGTGATTGGAATTAAGGAAGCAAATCATATGCAGTGTGGCGGATTTGTTAGTGAGTAAATCATCGTCTTATTTAATGAGGCTCCTCGACCTAATTGGGGAAACTGATGTGCGGTGGTGGTATCTGACTAACTAGCTGCTTCAGGAGCAACTGTGACTTTGGCTGAACTGCAGTATCTGACATCTGGGAGATGATTGCATCAGTTATAGTTTAGATTCTCTGCCTTGGAGAGTGTTGCCTCACCATGGACCGGTTTTCCTGTGCATTACGACAACCCTGTTACCTGTTCAAACAATCAGTGTGATGTGTAACATTGACCTTGAGAAACACTCACCTGATTGCCCCCTCCCTTTAGGCAATAGTGGCACACTGCCCTCTAGTGGTGGATGCAGAGAAGTAACTACTCAGCACTTTGGCAAAGTTGGAGCAAGGAGAGAAAAAAGTCTTTCATGAAGTGCATTTTGTTTTTATTGAGAAATAATAAATCTGATATTTTGCTATATTTAATGATAGTATGGGTGAGATCATCTATGCCATAAATGATAGATGCAACATTTTAGTGATAAGTAAGTGTAGTGTTGTGGTATAGAGATGTAAAATAACAGGCCAAGAGTCTCAAAATCTATCTAAAATTGAATCTGCTAATGACTGTGAACATTTATTAAATGATGAGAGAGAGAACAAACTGTGATTTTACAATCTTTGTGTTTGCTCTAAAGCTGTTTATGCATATCTCTCTCTATATCTATATACATATACATACTAGTATATGCATAGCTATAAAAGTAAACAACCCAATAATAACTACCCTACAGATGAAAAAATGCATCAAGGTAGGCAACAGGTTATCTTACAGATCAAATAAAGCAGCTGGAGAACTTTATTTACTTTCGACCACTAGATGGAGGAAGAAGACAGAACACAACAGGAGAAGGAACAATCTAAATTATACTCAGCATCATGTTTTATGCTTTCTGTGTGAACAAAGTTCTCTTAAGAGAGCAGTGGAATAAAAACTCAGTCTCACTCACTGATCTAAGATCTGACTTGGTTGTCAGACCATGTGTTCCTAATTATGCCTTCCTGTGCTGGACTAGGACAGAATGACCTGGTCACTGAGGCCTTGGTTCTGGTCTGGACACACTTTCTGGGCCTTTGCCAGTTCTGGTCTCAGTTAAATTCAACATCCTAATTATTATAATTATTCATCCCTTTTTTTCCCCCCACTTTGAGGTTTTATTGGCTGCCATGTAAAATGCTGAATGAGAAAACCCCAATACTCTGAATGAGGGTGAGGTCAGTTAGGCGACTATAATTCTGCATATGTATAAGAGAAGTTTAATATCTGTGTTGAATATGAGATTTTATTCCTGCATGTTTCTGCAGCTTGGACTTCTCTCTATCATTGAGCCCAAAAACTGCTTCATGAATCCATCAGTGGATGAATGAACAATTTTATAGCTATCATCGTTGTTACACACACCTCTGTTTGATTCCGATGGCTTTATGCCACCTTGGAAGCAAGTGCTCATCCATTTAATTTTCCCTGCAGGAAAAATGAAGCTGCATGTAGCTGGAAAGGATGGAAAAAGGAGAGAAAAAATGAAAAAAATGTAGGTGCATTACACTGTGATTGCTCACAAATATCAGTTAAACTCCTCATGATCAGGGAAGGAACATACAGTTTGTAGATGTCCGTCTTCAATGATGTTACTTTCTGCTCATTTTCAAAGAGAATATCAAACATTTGAGGAAGATTCATGTGTTTTTTCTGCTCCTCTGTGTCCTAAAAGCAGCCTGTGCATTAACATGTAGATCACGCACACCATCCTTTAATAGACACTTATCTTATAAATAAGAGAGAAAATGAAGTGTCTGCGAACTGTAGTGAGGGCAGCTGTTTAATTTGAACTTTCGGGCTGATAATTATTAGTCTGAGAGTTATCAATTATTGTCCCTATGTGAACTGTCTAGCTCTGGTGGAAACTTTCCTTCAAGAAGATCTATGTTGCCGAGGGAATCCCACTTTACCATCAACCCCTTGGCGAAGCTTGTGGGCGTTGTTATTTTGTCGTCATGTGACATAACACCCAGAGACAGATTCCCACAATGACGCATCACAGACCACAAAATATGGCACATTGGGGTATTGTGCAAAAGTGTTTTGTCTGCTGCGTATGGAGAATGACCGGAAGACTTTTTCACACAGCCATAAACAAACACAACAATTGTTTTGAAGAATGTGTCACTAATCCACTTACACATGTCAATAATTCACACAGCCCTTTGTGTGCATTCGTGGGAAACTGAAGCATCGCCATTGGTCTGAGATGTAATTAATGTTCTGAATGGATGGCAGTTGATGCAGAGTGCCCATCATTGGCTTATCCCCCTTCAGCTTAATACACTGCTTCGATTTTATTATTAGCTGTAAATCATCTGTTTGCGTCGGGAGTCTCCCAGATTACAAGAACTGTTTACATGTTGTCTTTAATTAGATCCAAATGGCCTGGATGGGAAAAATATCAACAAATGGATTGTGGGTAGATTATTAAGTATCAGTGCTGCGAGTAACAAACAATTAATTCATTTCATGGTTAGTTTTTTGCAGCTCACACTTACTAAGCAACACAAAGTCAAGGCTCTTGTAGAAGTCTCTCTAAATCCACATCAACTGCATGTTTCGTTATAGAGTTAACATGCTTTTGTCTAAATTACACAGGCTTATGTTGGTTCTTATGTTAAGAATCATGTATGGATGCACGCAATACCAAATAAACAGATGGTGGCCATTGCACAATAGTTTGGTTCGTTAGGAAAAAGATTCCCCTTGAATTTCAGAAGCAGCACATTCAACCCTATGACAAACTAATTTCTCCTGACTGGGCTCATGTGATGCAAACAATATGCCGCGTTAGCCTTTTGTTTCAAGTCTTTTGTAAGGAGCACTCATGTCTCAAGAGGAAATTTGGCTCACGGGAGCCCAACTGCACTCCTGTGTGATTCTGCAACAATCAAGGTTAAGCGCTGCACCGCCAGGAACAAGTTGATCCGCAGCAAATTCAGACTCAGCTTCAGATTGGCTTTCTGTGTCATTCGAGCCTCGTATGCTTCACACACTTGGCAGGATGAAAAGGCATTTTTCAATCGGGTGTGTGTGCCAGGATGACTGACATAACGAGTACAGATAAAAAAAAACTCAGCTACCCTCGACTTTAAAAGATCCCACGATGAGGCGCCAGGTATCTGTAATCCTCAGGTTATCCCACTCTCTTATCACTCTTAAAAATATTAAGGTCTCAGTTGCGTCAGTGCTGGATATCTGTGTTTTACTGTTAGTTTTACAGTCTTGATTTGGGATCAACCTCACAGTGACCATGATCTATGATGGGAAGCATAACGCTTCCAGGTCTGCTTCTTCATGCGCATCTCTTTCTTCTCTCTCTTCATGTCAAAGAAAGTTATTGCACAAGGAGGCTTGTAAGTCTTTTTTTCTTCTCTGTTAGTGTCTTTCTTCTTCCTCTGGAAAGTTAATCAATGGATTCTGCAGTCTTGTTAATACAACCTCTTCACATTAGGGCAGGAGAGGGAGGAAGTGACCACATATGGACCTTGTTACCAGCCCTTGATGCACACTACAGGTCACAGAACAAGAGGGTGCGTGGGGTGATGCATGTGTGTGTGTGAGAGGACACTCTAAAGTCTGCGAATGTCTGTAATCCTGCTGCACAACCGCAACCATTCCTCTGAAGTTGCATCTCTAGGTACTTACCACTTTGCTAAATACCTAGTTTGACCACAACTGCTACATTTGATGTCCAAATAAAACAGTTTGGTGTATTATTCTTTTTAAAAATGGTGTTGTACTGACATAATGAGATGAATTTGCAGTCAGTCTTTTAAGGATGTGGGGCCTGAAGATGAAGAAGACCTCGCTCTTTAAAAGGAAATGACTAATGAGCAAACTTGCGAATCGGAACCTAAACATTCTCATGACTTCTGCAAACAAAAGAAGGAAAAGGAATATATTTCAAAGGGAGGGAACCATCACCCCTCTGCAAGTGTTTGGGCCGAACCCAAACTATTCCCCGAGCTCTCTGTAAACTATAGGTGATTATTTTCACCAGTGATTTCGAGTGCAAAGATTTAGACATGGGAGCGGTTAAGAGGGTGAATAATATATCAACATGTGGCACAGTTTCAAACTGTCAAGCAACACTTCCGCAAGAGACAAATTACATTATGGGCCGTATTTCATGCACATGGCTTTTAAAGTAATTTCCCGAAAGTTACGCTGCGAGTCGATGAACCAAGGTGCTCCCAGTGTGGTCGTTTCTTATATCTGTTATCAATTTATATGGATCCTTTTCCAGATTTGGTGCCTTTTTGTATATAGGCTCACCTATGTACATACTGTATGTACACACACACTCAGTACAAGCACAGAGATATTGGTATGTGCAACCACAAGGAGACGTGTTGTTAGTGCTTAAATATGACTAAAGTAAAGACGCATATTTGTTTCTTTACTGTCGCTGTTGTGGCGTCATAGAGCTGGGAGGCCTGTTACTGCGAGACATCATCGCCCTCACTCAGCCTGAGTCATGTCTGAGAGACCAGGAGGGGACAGAGGAGCCTTTGTACCGCTCTCGGTTCCCACATCTGAAAAACGTGTCTTATCTGGGAAAAAAAACATTTCTCTCTCCTTCGCAACAGCACATACGGTTTTAGCTTCATGATACTCCTAAATATTAACTGTTCGCTTTACAGTGCAGATGCAAAAAAAGAGTCTTGACGAATATAAATCTGAGAGACCGCTGTGGTTTGTTGTGATCAACCATTTTGCTGTGGATTTTCCTCCTCGCTCAGCAATTTAAACCTCTTTCTGGTCATTGCGTCACACGCAGTCACACCCATGGACAGAAAAAAAATTAATGGCGATTAGGGGACTCAACAGAGCAACAGGAATCAAAGACAAAAACAAATGAAGTTGCCAAGTAGACCATGAGAGGCAGTGAAGTAACATCTCCACATCTCCATAGCATCATAACATCTATATAGAGTTACTTTATCTGTGATCCCACAGTAAGACCGACATGTTCAGTTCATCTTATCTTGCACTGTACGTAATGTGTTTGACAGCTTAAATCTAAGAATAATCTCAGTCTTCACCAGAGTTTCCTTGTAAGTACAACACAGCAATTGGCACAGAAACCGGAGATAAAAGTGAATTGCTTATTAAAACATGTCTCTGTCTCAAGAATAGAAAAAAGGGATTCTCCAGTCGGCCGTTATATCTGTGCTTAGCTGCCTCACTATATCACTTCTCTTGTCAAATTTCAAACTCCCACTCACTGCAACAGATTTCGGGCCAGTTTAACTTTAGTTATCCCTCGGGTGACTTCTAAACTTGGGAACCGTCTTCCTCTACTTTGAATTATATAAGTGGAATGAATTAAGATCTCATCCCACTGGCCAATTTTAAACTTTTAACTTCAGTGTCTTTGATTGTTGCCGATGCTGTATGTTCTTTTTTTTATATCTGGCTTTGTTTTTTGGATGTTCGGCACTTTTCCTTTTCTTTCCTCAGTTCTCGATACAGGAGATGTTGATTTCAATAAGAATACCTGATTAAATAAAGACTATTTGAAGTAAAAATGTGTTTATCTGAATGTAATGAGCTTCATTAATCATAATTTTGTCATGTTTCTTACACCTAAGCCCAAAAATATTGTATTTCCCTGTTATTGTCTTTGGAACTCCCCAAGCTGCTATGTGTCGCTGCTCTGTTTCCTCACCATCTGCTTCAGTATGGACATGTTTCAAAGCTCACAACTGGAAAAGGGCTTCAACTCGAGGCAATATTTGAAAATCTGTGCCCCGACCCTCGTATGTGTGATTGATAAGATGCTCGCTGAAGCCATCCAGTCGCCGAGTTTGTTTGTGGAGTGAGACGAGGTCACTCAGCGCCTCGCGTGTGCTAGATGATCATGTTAAGAAAATAAATAAATAAAAAAGAAACACAGTTTACGCTTCGGGTGATTACTCAGCCTCTTGCTTGTGCGACCTGACAAGCATGTGTTAAAAAATCCCATGGACAAGATTTATTTTATGGATATTGTTTTTCTTCACAGATAAACAGTTTGAGGAAATAAAGCTGTCGGCGTGTGAGTGAGATTTGGAAACTCCTTTTTCATTTATGGATTGGGGCGTCCCAACACGAGGTTGTTTTGTACATTGTGTGTGTTTTGAGGGTCCAGTTAAAGATACAGTATTATAACGCTCTGAAGAAGTAATGGTGCTTGGAAAGAAAGAAAAAAACAGTGTGAGCCAGATATGGAGAACAGTGTCCAAATGGCAGACTGCCTTTCTTTTCTGGAAAAGTTCAATGTATAAAAAAATTACAGCCAATATGCCACAGCACATGTTCTCTGTATGCAACCCACAACACGCCTGCAGTTTCTGCCTGATACTTTAATCACTTAAACCTGGAGCTTTCATTTCATTTTTACTAATTCATGAAATATGTTAAGTTGAGCGTTGATGGTTTGCGATATTACATTTTTTTCTCATTTCACATCCAGCCAGTGACTCGCAAGTGGTGACAGTGGTGAGCCGCCCCTCAAGCTTCTCCTCTGACTCAAGCTCCTGCAACCCTTCTGAATGTCACGCTGCAGCTCCAGTTATTGTGCTTATGTGAATATTAAGACAGGAAACCATGAGGTAGTCTAGCTGCTCCGGTGTAGGTCAGGTGAAACCAGACGGACATCACATACAACCACTTGTAGAAGCATTGGAGATCATACTTCATTTGCAGAGAATTCAACCAAATAGCCTGTTTACGTTTCCACCATATCACTGTTATTAGTGCAGTTGATACACGAAAGCTGCACAGCTTTCAGCAAGGCATTCTGATGTTGGTTTTAACTGCAAACAAGCGATAATATATTATTTCACACGAAACAAACAGCTTCATCAAATCAGTACTGTTGTTTCTCAACAGAAAAACTGTTTTCATTGCACAACACCAAATCCTGTGGTCAGCTGAGTGCGAAGATGCTTGTGGCCCCGTATGACGTCACTGCTTTGTTGCATCACTGCAGTTTTCCGTCGTTCAGCCAAAGAAAATTTACTGTAAATCCAACTTGTGCGCCAAAATGTGGCAGGCCAATAAATAAAACAAATAATACACTTGTAGGCTAATTAGAAACACTCCATTCTCTGTTGCAGTTTTCCTCTCACTTATGAAGGATGGTAAATCCTCGCAGACGTGCAGCGTTGGGTGCAGCCTCTGATACAGCTGGAGATTATTCATGTTATTACTTCTCAATTTGAGGTTACACCCATGAGTTTGACTCTAAGATGGGCATGTGACAGAATTTTCAAACTAATGACTTCAAGCGAGCTGGCGTGTTTGCTTTGGCCAGATGTGCCCACAGCTCTGTGAGTAGCGCTGCTGTCATACGGGTTACTGTGCCAGGACGCGCCTGGTGATGTCTCTGACTGTGGGCCCTCTATGCATCACTCCAACATTAGCGTAGGACAACAGTCTAACCCAAAATATATTATTGCACTGCCTATGTTTTTAAGAAAACCAATCAAACAGATGAAACACTACAAGTCATTCAAGGTCAGAGCAGTAGAAGACTGAGGGAAATGTCCCTGCAAAGACAATTATAGACCAATAAAGTGAGTTATGCTTATGTGGGAGAGTCATGATAAATCAAAGCTGTTTACCGAGAGTCTTCTTGTGGAACAAGAAGAAGCCTAATTGTACAATGCATATGATATCCAGCTGTCGTCCACATGGCACTGTGGGATCCCCAATCTTGGGTGAATGTGATAGAACCCACTTAGTAATGATTGAGTATTTCTGGTAGTGCACCGGTCAGGATTTATTAAGTGTGTCGAAAATTATGGCCAGTAAATTATCACAATATAACTTCCACTTTACATAGACCTGAATTGCCACTCACAGCTTTATACTGAAAATGTATTGCAACAATGAAATTTGACCATTCTCTATGCAGAATGACTGTAGGTATTGCCAAAAATACTACAAAGGTAATTAAAATGAATGGCATTTCAGAGTCCACTTGTGTTTCAACAGACTCACATTTCATGAATGAGCCTATTCATTTCAAACCTGAAAAAAGCTCCCTGACCTGATGTGACTCCCCACTGCTCCAGAGCAATATAATCAATAAGGTGGATTCAAGTATGGTATATATTGTAACCCACTGATAATAAGCTACAGTTTAAGTACCTTACAGACAACTTTTTACCATTGTTTGATAGACAATATGTAGTTTTTTTTTTTATGCTTGAAAAAGAAGGATTGCTAGTTTCCTAGAGGTGAAGCACAAGGAGACACTCTTCTCTGTGTGTGGGGGGGTGTATAAAATAGTCTGTATGTATGTGTTGATTCACCTCATACCTGAATGCTGTATGTATAAGTGCACCATGTGAATCATGTAAGAGCGCTCACATTTGTTCAGTGACTGGTTCGGCTCTGTCTGCTATTGTTCCTTCATCAGCAGCCTTCTCTTAGCTCCACAAGTGCAAGCTGTTACTGTATGTGTGTTGTTCTACTGCACAGTTCCTATGGCAGCTTCGAGAGATGAAGTAGAAGAGCTTGAGTTCCAGCTCATATCTGGAAACCTGCCTGCTGGACTCCAGCGAACATCTCAAGTGCCAAAATGGAAAAACTCCTTGGTCTTCCTGGAAGTGATCGAGGAACTGATGCTCTGCTAGTCAGAACCGCTGAGCCCAGGGTTCATACAAGTTAAAGGGACACAGAAATATAGTAACCTTACATGTTTTCATATAGTTTTGTAAAGGAAAATAATGCTATAATAAATTTCATGTACATGTGCAAATTTGACTGCACAGACAGACAAAATACACCGATCAGGCATAACATTATGACCACCTGCCTAATATTGTGTTGGTCCCCCTTATGTGGTCAAAAATGCTCTGAACCATTGGGCATGGACAAGAGGACCTCTCAGGGTGTCCTATGGGGTCTGGCACCAGGACGTTGGCAGTGGATCCTTTGGGTACTCTGGGTTGTGCAGTGGGGCCTCTGTCAATCAAACTTGTTCCACTGCATCCTGTTGATGCTTGATCAGAATGGAGTCTAGGAAGTTTGGAGGTCAAAGCAACATGTTGGGCCGTTGTCATGTTCCTCAAGATGTTCCTGATTGTTTGATGTTGTTGCCATGTGGTGGGGTGCATTTTCCTGCGGGGGTAGGCCAGTGACATTTGGAATTTCCATTTGCATGAGGGAGTGTGCTTGTTCTGGGGAAATGTTTATTTGAG
>OMNN01065482.1:0-12716 GCA_900302755.1 Chromis chromis
TATACACATTTGGAGGCCTGTCTGGAACTAAAATAATAATTTTCTAAAGTATTTTGCTTGCTTTTTGCACTTTTATTGAAGAAGTATACATGCAATGATGCTGTTATCTGCATTCCTACTGTATGTGTTTCAAAATAAGTTTCAGAAGTGCCCCGAATAGTGTTTTGTTTTCAAATGACAGTCAATTAAAAAAACATATAAAACAAAAATAAATACAGCACAAAAAAAGACAATAAATATAAATCAGAGACAAAAGAAATGTAATAACTATGTCAAAAGCAACCCTCCATCCACTGTATAAATACTTGATCAGATGTCAAGGTGGGCATGTTTGTTCACTTTCCATCTAGATGAAAGACTGGGTTGTGTGCAGGTCCCATCTGAGGCCCACATGATGCCTTGGGGACTGTTGCAGAGAATGAGAGACTTTGAGAAACCACTGAATGGCAACAAATGTCCATGGAAGCCTTTGCGGGCAAACAGTGGTGACCGTGGTGTTGTTGTGTACACACAGAGGAGCACAGTCTGTTCTGGAAGTGTGATCTTCAACATCAACCAGCTCTACTGCTCCACTAACATACACTCATTTAGCTGCTGTTGCATTCACTGTACAGAATACATGTGTGCATATGTGTGCGTTTTTTTTCATTTTACGTTAATTTATTTTGGGGGTTTTTTTGTTGTTGTTGTTGATTGTTTTGTTTTGTTTTGTTTTAGAGGCTAAATTACTCAACAAACTGTATGTGCTTTAGTTTGTCCTTCAGGTTCACACATCCAAATGTAATTTCATAGAAAACATCAGTCAACATCAGTCTTGTTATGTGTACACAGTGTTTCTTGTCTTATTCACATCTGATTAAATCTTGATGATTATTCTGAATGAATTTATTCTTTATTATATCTTTATTACAGCTACAGATTTGCTTTCATATATCCTCATGGCTGGATTAAGCCTTTAGGAGGCTGCTACCCCAATGAACCCCCACTTCACACCTCCTGTGCATTGAGCATATACCCTGTAGTCTCCAGTGTTCCCTTAAGTACAGTTCACACAGCAGACTACATGTTGCAGCTTCACTGTATACCAAGAACTTACCTATGACGGCGCCCACCTGTCATTAAAAGTGGCCTCCCCCTATTATAATGCAAAATTTTAAGTCATAATACTACATGATGCTTAAGGTATATAAAAAATCACCCCCTGTACAGTTGTAAGGATCCTGGGCCCGTATTCACAAAGCATCCTAAGGCTAAAAGTAGCTCTTGGTGACGTCATTCTTAGAAAAATCTTAGAATTCCTTGAATTCTAAGATTTTTCTTAGAATGTTCCCTTGGTAAGATAAAAGTTATTCACAAAGCGTCTTAGGCCTTAAGAGAGCTCCTAATGTGAAAAACTGTTAGGAGTGGTGAGGAGGACTTTTAAGAAGCCTAAGAGTGTCTTAAACAGACAAGATGGCGGAAAGACCGAGAGGAAGGAGAAATATTCTCCGTATGTTAAATGACAGCGATTTAATAAAACGATACCGGCCTAATCATACAGGGATAATGTTTGTGGTTGACCTCATTAGGGATGAGCTTACTTGTCTTACTTGGGCGGCTGTGGCTCAGGTGGAACAGCGGGTTGTCCACTGATGGCAAGGTTGGTGTTTCGATCCCCGGTCCCCCCCACATGCCGAAGTGTCCTTGGGCAAGACACTGAACCCCAAGTTGCTCTTAATGGCAGATCAGCGCCTTGCATGGAAGTCTGTCGACATTGGTGTGTGTGAATGGGTGAATGCGAAACACATTGTAAAGTGCCTTGGGTACCACTAAGGTACCACTATATAAGTGCAGACCATTTACCATTTACCATTTGTCCCACCCAGCACAGCAACGCAATAACAGCACGTACCAGCGCTTCTCACACTCGTCACTCGTGCGTAAAAGGAGAGGGAACGACGCATTGATCTGCTGGGCAATGTGCTCCCAAGTCTGCCTCTCCCCTTGGGCTGTGATCCCGGGACCCAGTTTCCCTCTTAATACTGTTTTATTTTCATCCACGAGCTGTGCCAACAGCAGGCACTGCTCTTGTGTCCAGTTTGGCTTTCTTGTTCTCTTTTTTATCCATTTCAGTCGTTGTTTTAGTTATGGAAAAAAAACAATCTAATAAACACAAGCTGTCAAATGTACATTTTGACACAGGGTCTGTCTAAGGTCAAATTTTAATGCGGGACCGATATTGGTTGATGTCATGATGTATAATCAATATATGATTAATCAAATAACCAAGGACTGTGAACATGCCCCTGAACAGTCACAGACTCTTGGTACATTATATTGCAATATGATTAAAACCATAACAGAAAGCTAAACACCTCTATTTTTTGCTATATATACCCACACCATTAATATTTGGCTTACCCACTTATTTATGACTGTAGATAACTGATCCATCATTCCCTTCTCATTGTGCTGTCATAACATCTGAGAGGATCTTTTCATACAATACTTGAGAAACTGTGGATTAAATATGTTCTGTTAGAAAGTACACAGATATTTTCTCAAGTTTCTTTTCAAGTATACAAATCAGCAGTTGCTGGTAAATCCTCTCTCTGTTTCTGTAGTTTCTTTTTTTCTTTTTCTAAGTAAATGAGCCTGAACGGTGGTAAATTAGTGGCCTGTAAATTGATATGGCACCAAAAGTCCTGAAACCAAAAATATGGCAGCTGTCGGCTGCCTGTTATTTATCTTCAAAAGGCCCGTAGTGTGATTTGTCCAAGAGTGTATTTATGAAGAGTAAGTCAGACTGAGGTTTCAGGAGAGCAACCCATTCAACTTTGCAAACACAGTTACAGAATAATGATACGACTGTAACATGCTATGATTTTATACCCTGCTCATTAAAAAACAACCTCTTTTTCTTTCTTGTCTTAAAGTTTGTTTTTTTTACAGGTTGATTTGTCAGTGTTCTCATTATTATCTGTAAAGTTCTTGCAGAAAATCAGCATTAATTTGTGTCATGGGCTCTTTAGAGACTATGGAGAAACAGGGTATACTGAAGTGTTTCATTTGCTTTGTTCTATCTGTCAACACTCTATGTATTTACGTCTGTTTGGGTTTCCATTCCTCCCAGACATTCACAGAGGGCATCACCAACCAGTTGATTGGATGCTACGTGGGCTCCCTCCAGGATCCTGGCTGCGTTCTCGTGCGGCTCTACGGCAGAATGACGGAGCTGTACGTGAACCGTGACCGGGAGGTGGAGATGTTCCAGGTCTTCCACGCCCACGGCTGTGGTCCCCAGATCTACTGCAGCTTCCAGAATGGCATCTGTTACGAGTTTGTCAGAGGAACAGTGCTGGATGACGAGCTCCTCCGTCAGCCGTCCATCTACAGGTCTCTGCCACAGCAGCTTTTCACATTTCCATTGAGCAGTCTCAGCTAGAAGGTGACCCAGCAGCATTATGATGATTCTAATGCTGTCCTTTGACAGTATCCATTATATTTGGTCATAAAAGGAAAACATACAATATAAAAGTAAAAATGTTTTCTGTTTTATTTGTTGAAAAGTTAAATCTGAAACAGGTTATGTTCTTAAAAAACTGCATGAGAGTCAGTCTGAATACAAAAAGTGATTGTGAAAAATTTAATAAAATTAGGGAGACGCCTGATAAAAACCAGGATCTAGTTTATTCAATGATTTATTCATCTCTGTAATTAATACAATTTTACAAAATTTTACATAATGAATGAAATATTCACAGTGAGGTAAACTGTTATTATTGTTAGAAATAAAGATTATTTTTTTTAAACTTATTTAATTTATTCATGGATTTATTTTGATAGTGCTGCTTTTTTGAAATTTCAGTTTTATTGCAGTTAACCCTTCAAGTCCTAGTGCGTCATCGGCGACACGTTTGGGCAAGCGCACTTTGGAATACCGTAAATGTCACCGTTTGTGCTATCGGAAAAAAATCCAACGTTTCTTTACAGCCAATATGGTGTCATTACGATAATTTCATTCGTGCCCCCCCAGGAATCCGCTGGATGAAATTACCGTAAAATTACCGTAATGACAAAAAAAATGGACACAAGCACACACAGGACATTTTCTTACCTTTTTGTAATCAAAATAAGAAAAAAGACATTTTGAGGCTCAGGTCTTAAAGGGTTAAATTATCAGCTCAGTGTCGGTGTGCTCTTATTGTGAAACATGTTCTGTCTTTATGATGGCATCAGTGTCATAACAAAAATGCAAAAATATTCAAATAAGGTTGAAGATGATAATTGTCAGATATATTTAGTCCACAAACTGTATAAATGTAAAAGTGTAAGTTCATATGGAGAACAGTTTGAGTCCATAAACATTTGCTTCTGTTGTTTGTTTCCATTGTTGCACGTCATGTGTCTATGTGTTAGCAGAGCTTTTCATTTGTGCTGACGTAGGTGTTTCTTTTCATTATTTCAGTCGAGTCATGTTTCATGTTGAGCAATGTTGTTTATTCATGCCCCCTGTTTCATTCATCATTCTCATGATAACAGGCCCACATCATTATTCACACCACAGGACAGTAGGACACAACACAGCCAGCCAAGGCTGAACAGCCAGGGCCACGATAGACATCAATCAGCCCGCTCTGCCTGATAGCCTCTGTGGGGAATACCCAGAAAACTTTATGTCACCGCTAAGATGCCTCGAGAACGAACACTCAAGTGGTCAGGAGGTCACAGATGCAGCGAGGCCCATTTTTTGTGCAGGAGACCAAGATAAGAGCGCTAAATGGAAAGGGAGTTGTGTTCCTGCTCCGATAATGGTTGTTTGTGCAATAACAGCGTCAGCCAGGCTCATCTGAGAAAACGTTTTCTCTCTGCAGATTGATCGCAGCAGAGATGGGGAGAATCCACTCGATCCAGCCAAAATGTGGTCGGCCTGTTGAACCGCTACTCTGGACAAAAATGTCCCACTTTCTCACACTGGTGCAGAGCAGCTTCAACAGCAGCCCAGCTGAGCAGCCGTGCACCACGAGGTACTGAACACAGCTCATTAATATTTAAAGTACATTCATACAGTTGGCCACTGACTACTTGATTGTTAAAGAGCACATGAGAGATAGCTTTGCAAAACCAAACAACCTTTTTCATGTTTATTCACCAAAAAATTACATCCAGAGAGCTGATAAGTTGTTAGTGGCTTGTTGTTGCCTATTATAAAATTTTCACCTATCATTATTTTGTGTTATAGCTAAGAAAAGGAGCATGACTGCACCTGCGTGGTTTGTTTATTACTAATATTCCAGTGGACAGTGGCAGTTTATTTCTAAATGGCAATGATGAAAAGGTGTTAGACCAAATGTACTTTGTGCATCTTGAGAGTTTTCCTCATTAGTCAACCAGAGGTTCACTGGAGCCAACCAGACAGGCAATCCTCAGTTTTATCAGTTCGATAATCCGAAGCAAAAACCCCACATCTGCCCCGTTAAGTTACTGTTACCTAAAACCCTGGACACTGATTGTCCAATCAGAACATATAGCAACTGTGTTAATGTTGACGCTGTGTGAATTGGACTTGAGTAAGGGCATAATAGAAAAAATGTTGGTTCTAAGTGGAAAATATTAGCACACCTGGTTATTTAGCTTAATACCAGCAGTACTAACCTAATGCAGTGTTACCTCAAAGACCAAGGGAGACATCATCAAACATAGTTTGATATTAGTTTGTGTGGTCAGGGCTGTTTGTAGGAATAAGAGAGCTAGCTGGTTGCCTAGTGTCATAGAAGAACTATTTTCAGATGGTCCACAATCCATTTTTCTGTCACTGCTGTCCAATGCGAGCATCAAATTATTCTAATAGAAAAGTCCAATTCAGACATCAGTCGTCAGCTATAAATCCAGATGTTTCCTCCTGGAGTGACAGCTGTCAAAAACAGCCGACCTTGTAATGTTAGAAAACTGATGAACAGTAGTTTCAGGTTCAGTTAAATGTAAGACAGCACACCTCTGAAGTGCTGCTGGACGAAAACCTCAGTATTTATAAAATGCCCTTGGAAAGCAGAGTGTCCACAAATGTTTGGAGGTCTGTCCTGGGAAAGGCAGCTTCAAACTTAATCTTTCAGCATCGCATCATGTACGCAGCCATCAAGGGTCTATTTAAGATAATTGTACAAGATTCTTGTTTTGAAAAGAGCCAGCTGGAAAAAAAAAGTCAACTGGAGAAATGCAGGACAAAATATAAAGACTTTTCTGATGGCCAGTCTAATGCTGTGATTATAAGCTGTATAAAGTGCAAGAGTGGAGGGTTTGACAGGTGAAGGAACAGTCACTAAGGTAGGCGGGGTTTAGTGTCAGGGTTACCAAGGTTTCAGATCCATGTGTGAGCGGGGAAAAAAAGAGCTGTCAGTTATCTGCTATACTGAAAATTGTATGTTTTAAACAAATACCTGTTGAGCTGGAGGTGGGAGGCTAACTCAGTGGTAGATTTTTGCAGTCATCCCTTTGATAGAAACCAGGAACATTTTCCACATTTTTTATCTCCCAGGCAGCACCACAGATGCCTTATCATGTTCTCACATTTCTCAAACGTGCCCAGAGTGCTTCTATCCACCCATACGTTTCCTTTTAAGTAAGCGAACAGTCAGTTCTCTGGTTATATTTTCACATTCACCTGTGGATGGAGGCCGCGGCTGTGAGCTGTCATTGGTCGGAGGGGCCAGGCGGGGGAGTGGCATGTGTGGCAATGACATTGCGTTATCTCTGACAGGGGTCACGGGGTGAGAGGTGAGAGGGGCCCTTCCAGACACTACAAAGAAACAGACGCTTGGCCACGAGCTTCCTGCAGGGCTCTCCCTTATCGGTCAAATGTTCAACCTTGTTTGTGTTTGCAGAAAAAGGGGTCGGAAGTCCACGAAAACTGAAGCTGGGAGGGCCTCAGTCTCCGAGTCCACAAGGCAGTTAGTAATGGAGTGAGTCATCCATGCAGGGCGAAGGATTCTGAAGGAGACGCTCTTTTATGATAGGAAGTCACATTTTAGCTTCCAAGATTCAGAGAGACAAAACACCCCAAACTATCTGGTTCATCCGGCATCATTATAAATCCATTTGCGAGCCCTTCCACTATCTACAGGATCTTTTGTTTTGTTTTTTTTTTGCTGCTGCCATTCAGGAGGAATTTGTTTGCAACAAAGGAAAAATGTTTCTGCTTGTTATGAGACAGGTGGAATTACTGTGTTTATAGCAAATATGACCTCCTACAGTATAATGCATTAAAGCAACCTTTAATTACCATCAGCATGCTAAAAGTAATCAAATCTTTTTTTAATTGAATCTCTCCGAGTGAACTCAGCCAACCACGATGCATAAATGGCTGTTCTGCCACTGACATGTAAGGCCATGGAGAGGTAACGGTTTATTATTTGAGATTCACTGTTCCGGGAGATAAGGACAAATTCTCCATTATTATCCAAGGACTTTGAGTTAACCTCTGCTCTCACAGTTGACTCCTTTAAAGCTCTGGTTATACACAGAACTTTCAAGATTGTGTGTGGCTATTGCAATTTTTTTTAATTAAAACCGATTTTTTTTTTTTAAATTTTAAACTTTTTCTGTTTAACACTCAGTGGGACACCAGAAGCATGCATAGTGTAGTTAAATCAGGATTTAAAACTTGAGATAAATCCTGTCATATACATGCACAGAAGCCGCCTGCACCACTTTTCGAGGCCCAATAGATGGTGCTATATTGTGAGACATTTGTGTGACTTGACGGCGTCCAGTGCTGCTCGCACACAGATAGACATACAGAGCAACTCCAAATGATCTGGCAATGATCAATAATTAGGAAATAAATTATAGGAGTGAAAAAAAAAAGAAGCTATGTTGAAATGATGAAAGGTACACTACAGCTAAATGTGAGGTCAGAAATGTAAGAAATTAGTTTTTCAAGGTTCATTTACATTTAAAGCTCATATCTGCGGCGTGTATGTCTGTTTGCATATTCACCCGTCTCTTTAGTGTGCAACTACATGTGTGATATGACATAGAGGCAGAAACACAGAAGACCAGGAATGGGAGAAAAAAAAAAGGGGGAGAATTTAAACAAGCATCAGAGAAACTTTTGTACTTGAGAATGTATGAGTGCTGATATGAATGTGATCTTCAGAGGAAATGGTAAAAGAAAGGAGAGCAGGAAGAGGCTGCACCTGCAGAGGAGGTCTTCAGCTCTCAAGCCACCCGCTGTGCAGAGAGAGAGAGAGAGAGAGACAGATAGACAGAAGGGGAGAGAGAGAGAGAGAGAGAGGGGTGGGGGAGAGCGAAAGAGGCTGTAGCAGCTGCAAGGTTTCGCAGAGAGAGTGCACAGTAGAAGTCAGAGATGGGAGAGAAAAGAAAGAAAAGCAATGGAAAGCAAGAGTGCAACCTCTTCTTCTCCCAAAGGCCCCCTGCTACGTCTCCCCGTTTGCACTCCCACGAATCGCATAAAACTGCAAAAAGAAGAAAAAAAAAATAAAGAAGAAAAAAAATCAGCAGTGCTCGGCTGGTGTTTGAAATCATATGTAAATAAGGCACATTGATAATGAAGCGCCAGAGGAGGAAATTCCACTAATTACCTTACAGAGACTTGACAGGGAGCAGGAGGCGAATGTACTTGACGCACTGTTTTCATGAAAAGGACAGAAAAGAGAGAGGAAAAGATCTGATGGCAAGACGACAGGTTTCCATTTAAAGTCAATGGAAGTCTTTCATTTAGCTTTTGACTCGGAGTAATCGTGGCTTTCTATGATAAAGTCAGTTTGTTAGGTTAAAGGAAAGGACGGGTTGAAAAGGAATCAGGGTGATTCACCATTCAGCGGCGTGTTTTAATTCATATTAGAGAGGAGACAGATAAATTATGCATGTCAGAGGGGGTCGATTTGAAATAACAAAGATGACATAGACAAGTCGATGGGAATCAAGCAATCCATTCGGGGCCTATATCTTTAGAAAAATGCGATTTGGAAATCAAATTTACAGAGAGTCAAAGTAAAATAACTCTTCTCAGATTGAAACTTAGGCAGGAAACAGCTATTTTTGAAATATTGTATATACGTGTCTACCTGCTTTTATTCAGTCTGACCTCGATCTACCTTCCACAGATAATACACAAAACCGACGAGTTGCCTTGTGGAGGATGTGGAGGTGGAGTTGTATAAGGCAGCCGAGCCTCTGTGTCGCAACTATAAACACGGCTCGTCTGCTTTTGCTTTTATTGTGCGTTCCTCGCAGGCCTCACTAAATTATGTCTCCAAGTGTGTATAATACCGGAGCATCTGTTTGTTCCCCTTTTCGAATAAATAGGTAGTGTTTAAATTACTGTTTAAAGTACCCTCTTGTTGTGGCAGTCGGGACTGAAAAGGAAACTCGAAAATTAATTAGGAGACGCGGGTGCTTGCACAGCATTTCTTCCAGGTGCATTTTGCACTGACGTCCAAGGACATTAGTGCCTTCTTTGATAGATTGAGTAATCAACAGAGTGAAAACGAGGCATGTAACCTCTCAATGAGGCTGCGTCAGTTTACAAACATGTTCCTGGAAGAAAAAGTGTCCAGGAGTTCATGACAAAAGTTGATCTTCCATATCTGCACGCTCTCTGCAAACTTTCTTTCTCCCATCTGTGCCATAAGAAGCTTGTTGTTGTCTTTATTTACACAAATTCAAATGTTTCCCCCTTTAGCTGCTTTCTGCCAAAAGCTCCAAAAAAACACCATCAACCCAAGGGGATTTGGGAAGACAGAATTTTTAATGCTCAAATCCAGACTTGCTTCATTAACAGTCCTCTGAAACATTTAGACTACAGTGGACGACAGGACACTGTAACGCTGGCGAGATCCAGACAAATCAAATTCTTTCAGGGTGAACAATTCTCAAAGGCAGCTGAGTCAACCTGTGTGAGGGGAAATTGTGGCTTTACTGAGCCTTTAAGTGAACGTTTAAAGAGCTGGTTAGCAAAAAAGCATAACAGTACCACTTTATAATCAGACATACTTAGAAAATGTTTAGTCTACTTTAATTATTAAACATGGGGTTTCTTTGTCTTGTCTATTATTAGCTTGCTATTAATTAAAAAAGGGCCTTTGCCATGCCGGCGTTTACTTCTAAAGATGATTCAACTAAGCTTACTGAATGCATTTAAACAGAAATATTTAAGGCATTTATATCAGGGTTCCTACAGGGTCTTAAAAAGTCTTAAAAGCATTGAATTTATGAAATTGGAAATAATACCTTAAAAAGTCTTGAAAAAGTCTTGAATTTTGATATCTGGGTCTTAAAACTTTCAGGTAATGTGGCAAGGAGAAAATGTATTTGTCAACCACGGTTATTTTCAATCAAGTGAAGCAGTGGGAAACAATCATTTAGAACACAACGCAGCCCGGGAAAAAAAAATACAGTGAGTGAAAAATGAAGATAAAAGATCAAGCGCTAGCACCACAACTGAAGAGGATAGGTCACTAATATATTCTTTGACCACAACACAAACGCAGGTCAAAACCTTTTCTTAATACCTAGCTAGGCTACCCATTTCATGTAGGGGATATGGGGAAATGTACATTTAATCAAGCGTGGTTAGATAAACTGAACTCAAACTTACGGATTTTGTTTTTCTTTGCCGGTAGGGCTGCGAAATGGGTATTAATTTTTTTTAAGTGGTCTTAAAAAGGTCTTAAAAAAGTCTTAAATTTAACTTGTAGAAACCTGTAGGAACCCTGAGTTAGTGCCTCTAAATGGGCTTTAGTATTGGTTCTGTTAGGTGTCCATACTTTAATGGTTGATTGCCGTGGCCACCCCTCGGCTCCACCCCTGTCCTGGAATCAATTTAAGGCCGTCACAGTGGGCGGGTGGACGTCAGAATGTATTGATGAAAGGACAGTAGAACAACGGGACAGCAGAGTCTATGCTGGGACTAATCAGCGAAGTGGGGTGAAACGAGGATTCCCAAGGTCACCCGACGTACCAAGCGCTACTCGCTGGGCCCAAGCCAGAATTCCAGCCACTTAGCAGTCGGATCGGACCGGCGCTTTTGGCAGACCCGGGCCGAGAAAAACATCCCGCGTCGCCTTGTTCTTTTGTTCGATATTTGCGACACGCAGGACAGTCTGCACAGTACAATTAAGCAGCTGCACAGAAACCTTGACCCTGAACTTCTTCTAATTACTTATTGGCCGACGGCTCCGTCCCCCTGACCCCATTGGCTCAGATTACAATCAAGCATTGACAGTGTTGTGTTTACTTCAGCCTCACAGAGTCGGGAGGTTTCTCATCAGCCTCGCAAACACTGGAAAAGGGGGTTGATTATTATCACTTAGTCATTGTTTTCATTTGGTATTTTTAGAGCTCAAGTAGCGGAGGAGAAAGCGTGCTTGCATGTATATAAAAGTAGATGAAAGGAACGAAGATGAAGAAGAAGAAATTGATTTTTGTTGGATAAATGGAAGGAGCTGGAGAGCTGCCAACGTCGGTGAGATTTGGGGATGAAAGCAGGAAGAGATGAGGACAGGAGGCGTCTCTCTGGTGGTTGGATGCAGTTGGTTTGTGGAGCAGTTTGACAGCTGCTGAAAGAACATGTTGGGGCATGTTGCTGAGCAGTCGTATGGATCGCTGACTGGTGATGTGGACTCGTGGCGTGACCTCATGCTAATCCGATTTAAGACAAATGCTGCTTCTCACATGATAATTTTACATAGAAGTTATTTTTGGCTTTAGTAAACATCATTTAAATTAATATTACATGCATGTGTTTTTCCACATATTTAAGCACATAAACATATAAACCATGATGGAAAGTAACATCTTAGTGTCAACTTATTCTAAATTATAGTGTGTGTTAAACTCTCTTAACCTCAAGCAGTTTGTGGGCATTTTTACCCACTGTGGACTCATTTTTCTCTGCAATATAAAGTCCTGCACCTCTATGGAAACAACACAACCATGGGTACGAGTAGAGGGAATTAAAAATGTATTTTATACGGTACAGCAAAGTTATAAAGCCATAAATCTTTATTTTTTTAAAATATATATTTGACAAAAACTATAAATAAACATGTACAACTTTTTCCCAAGTGCCCACAAGTCTTACCAGTATCATTTCTTTTACCACTTACATTTTTTTTATTTTTTTTGCCTTTTCATGCCTTTATTATCAGAGAGGACAGGTTAGAGTTAGAAATGGGAGAGAGTGGGGAAGGACATGCGGTAAATGGTCGGACTCGAACCCGGCACAGCCGCTACGCCTCTGCACGTAGGTCACGCGACATAACCGCTAGGCCATTGGGGCGCCCCCAATTTGGTGATTTTTTAAAGGCATTTTGTATAGATAACATGCCTTTCAAACCTACTGGCAGGTTTTGAAGTTCATAGCATAATTTCACACGTGATCTCATATAAATAGTAATAAATCCTACTAAACTAGTAAAAGCTCAGTTAAAGATTGGTATTTAAAAGCGTAAGAGCGCACAAAAGATGCTGGCGGTGGAAAGTAGCTAAGAACATTTAGTCAAATACTCTCCTAAAACATGATTTTCAGGTATTTGCAGCATTGTTCTTAAGAATTTCCACTTTATGCTACTTTATACTTCCACTCCACTACATTCGAGACAAAATTACTGCCCTTTATAATCCACTGCATTTATGTGACATCTTTAGTTTGATTTAGAATGGATATTTTACACAGTGGATAATATAACAAGCTTTTAAAATACAACACATAGTTG
>OMNN01065485.1:0-10278 GCA_900302755.1 Chromis chromis
AACTACTGATTGCATTGGTACACACATTCATGCTCCCCTTAGGATGAACTGTGATAACTTTGGTGATCCCATAATTTTGATCTAGCCAAACGTTTAATTTGTCTATAACTTTCTTTTAACGCAAAACAGCATTCCTATTTAGCATGCTAACATAACAACAACTAAATATTACATCTGCTAATGTTGTCAAATCAGTTAGCATGCTGATTTTGGAGTTTTAAAAATATTCATTCAGATTTAGGTTCAAAATATACTATATACATATATATAAAAAAAATGGATTCATTTTGTTATAGCACTGAAGCACTTCCAACTGAAAAATTTGGAAGCATTGCTAATATTTTGCTTGGTTAGATTGACATTTGAGTGTAAATAAAACCTTTGTAGTCACTAATTTCCTATAACCAGAGATCAAAGACTACTTCAGTCCAGTTTTGTTGCTGTTGTTTGGTGGTTCTTACCTTTGCAGAGCGCCTGGACGAAGCTCATGAGGTCGGGCGCCTTCCCGGAGCGCAGGATCTCGCTCAGGGCCCAGATGTAGTTCTTGGCGAGGCGGAGCGTCTCGATCTTGGACAGTTTCTGGGTTTTGGAGTAACAGGGGACCACTTTTCTCAGACTCTCCAGAGCGTCGTTCAGCCCGTGCATGCGGTTCCTCTCCCGGGCGTTTGCTTTCATTCGACGGACCTTAAACCTGCAGAGAAAGAACGCACATTAGTTAGCAACCATCACCATCTACAACATCTTAGAAGAGGAATCACTTGTTAGGTAGCGTGCATACAGTAATTCGCAGAAGTTAGCATGTGAGGATATGTTTTCTTCGCATTATGCTATTGTGCCGCATTGTGAAAGACCTAACTGCCCATTGTGGAGTGCCATTAATGTTGCACATTAGATGGAAGAAATGCATTCAAAGGATAAAGAGCACTTTGCCTGTTCAATCAAACACATGTGAGATGATGGCTGTGAGATAAACCTGATTTGCATTAACAATAGTAGTTAAGCGAAAAATCAACTGCAATCTTGCGGTTACCTATTACACCAATGTTACTACATTTCTGCCATCTAATTTGCAGTAAACGCTCGGGGAACTCATGCATATATAAAATGCACAGACCAATGTTTGCTTGAGCCTGTTTAGGAGCATATTAAAATTACACATTGTTATCTGTGTATCCAAATATAGAATATCATCTATTTTCCTAGACAAATTTGCAGAGGCGATTGTAAAAGATTAACTGCAGGGACAGAAAATTGCCTCGCTATAGTTTAGTTCAGATTATAGTGAGTTAATTAAGCTATAAACGTCAGAGAACAAGTGAAAATGACCCTGTTTGTTGCCACAATGTTCTGACAGTCTGATTTTATGTAGACTGTAAGCTGCTGTTGGATAAAACGGAGGCCCCGGCACAATTTCCGGAATACTATCAGTGAATTGTCTCATAGTTCCTCAGATATTTTCAAATGCAGCATTTCCGTACTGCTTAGAGCTTCTTCATGTCAGCTGTCTGTGCTAAAGATGATGCCGAATACACTTTAAAGCAATTATACCATGTATGAAAACAAAGTTTGATGAGTAACAAAGCCTATAACTTTAATGATTACGTATGTTATGTATTGTGAATGCTGTTTTATCACTGCTTCTGCATTAGACTTAGATTAGACTCTACATATTACACCACAAAGTAAAAATGATTCGACTGATACAGAATCTGAAAAACAAGTGACACTTTAAAGTGTTCTGTGTCGCTTCTTAAGATGTTCTTATCCTCTTTTGAGTCAGTAGGAAGCTTTCACAGTAACGTTAATTTTATGTTGTGTCCATCTGATGAATGTTGGTTCAATATTCCATCTCTTTTAACTCTGTTTTGGTCTCCACCACCTCCAAAGGGAAATCACTCTTTAGCTGCACTACGATCACCAGCTCATCTCGTTGCGAACTTGCGATTAGCTGAGACTCATTATAAGCTTAAAAAGCCAAGAGAAGCTGCAGATTCCAGTGATAATTCGTTTCACACTGTCATGTTGTCTTTCAGTCATTTGATGCAATTCAATGTAAAAAATATATATAAATTACAGCTGCTATAAAATGCTTACTAAGATGAATTTTGCTATCACTATTGCTTTAAGATGTGTTTAAGAAACAGGAAAATTGAAATATTAGACTTTGTACTGTGAAATCAAGGCAGCTGTGTTTGTCCTTTTCTGATTAGACAAGAACTGCTGCAGCTTCTGATCTTAAAACGGCAATTTGTTCGGTCATTTTTGCATATTTCAAAATGCATAAAGGTGCAAAATTTTAGATTGTATCCTTCAATTAGCTGGCGAACCTGCTTGCTAATCTTTGACCCAGCGCCACATGTATGCACAAGATTCCTATTGAATTTGTTGTGCTCCCCAGAGGATGAACCCTGCAGATTTTAACTATACCTGGTGACCTTTGACCACTTTAAGCTGAGAACAAGTCAAGGAAAAACCAAACTACCTCTGCATACGAGCCTTCGTCATCTTCTTCTTCTTGGGCCCTCGCCTCTTGGGCTTGTTCTCCCCGTCCTCCTCCTCCTCCTCTTCCTCGTCGTCGTCGTCCTCCTCTTCGTCCTCCAGATGGTGGAGGCAGTCGTCGTCGTCCTCCTCCTCTACTCCTCCTCCTCCACCAGCTCCTACTACTACTCCTACTCCTCCTCTTTCCCGCTCAGAGTCTCTTTCTGAGGGACTCCTGAGCTCCTGCTGCTCCTCCGACTCCACCGATGACTGCTCCTCCCGCACAGACCTGGTCATGATTCTGATTCTCTGCAAACACAAGAAAGATGCTCATTTAAAAACAATAAAACACTGATAAACACTCACTATCACATTCTGTACAGACATGTAAAAGAAAACTTAATGGTACTAATTAACAATAAACATTTTGAAGAACACATTGCAGTTATAATTCAGATTTTAGGGTTGACTATTCATTTAAATGCAGCTAAATAGCAATAAAAAATGTTTCGAAAGACTAATTTTGCCTTTTGAGATTAAAGTTGTGCAGATAGAACACACTTTAAAATGTTAATATAATGACGGAAAGATGAATTCCCATTAGATGGGACTCTTTTTCTATGTGTTGAACAGAATCAGCAGGTGTATGGATGATTGATAAATGGAGGGTTTAAGGTTTATATTTAAATATATTTAAATGAAATAGAAAGAAACACAATAAAACTTTTTTTTTTCGTGGAGAAAGAAAGAAAAAGAAAGAACTCTTATTCCGAGTCAAACTGTATCTAACATAAAATGTAATCTTAATTTGAAGGGATCTGTAATTCATATCTGGTTTTAATGAATTAAATTAACTCGATGCAATTAAAATAAATCAATCTGTTGCCCACGGAGAGTGTAGAAAGCTTGCCTACATACCGCAGAGTTAATGTAATTTAATTTATACAGGCCAAAATCCTAATTTTACCGGAAATAACGTTACAATTTCTACATTATGCGACCTTTAGTTCGATATTTAGCTGTTAAAAACCGAAAACTGTCGCAAAAAATAGACATTCGGAATCATCTCTCTGATTGGCTCCGTTAATTCGATCCTAAACGAGTCAATAGTGTCTTTTTAAAATACTGCAGATAGATATTCGGTAGAAAAAATCTAATTATTTTGCATTTAAAGTATAAAGGCCTAACAGGAAATGTAGATGGAAAAGTATTTGTGACTGTGTTTTCTTAACCAGTACAGAAAACAGGACTTTATTGTATCCTAAGACGCAAAAACATGAATTTTAGTTAATTGAAAGTAATAATAATAACAATAATAATAATAATAATAATAATAACACTTGATCTTTAGCTGGCTTTTTTTTTTTTTTCGTTCCGTTTTCTGATGTCTGCTTCCGTTAATTTTACAGACACAGACAGGTGGACGTGACCGAAAACATCGGAGAAACACAAAAATAAACAACAAACAAACAGACGAAAACCTTTTTTAAACGTATAGGCCTATATATATTTAATTGTAGGGACGAAGAAGAATGTTTTTGAGGAGACAACAAATAAAATTATAAAACTTTTAAAAATATATGTAAAAACTCAAAAATGTAATAAAAAAGAATTGATTTTTTTTCTTTTTCTTTTTGGTTAGCTTTGAACACTTGCTGATTCATTCTAATGTAGATGAGACGAATTATTCAGCCACTGATGAGTTAAATTATCACTAATAGATAATCAATTTGGTATAAATAAGTATTATTATTATTATTGAGAGACCAGATTTAGCATCCTGAAGGTCAAATTATACAGAAAGCCACAACAGAAGGAATCTATCAATCACATATTGATTATTATCGGTGATAATGAACCTACCTGTTGTAACGAGTCGCTGTCCGTCAGATCGCACGCATCCCGAGCGCTCTGTCTGCGTGTCCGTGCGTGACTGTGCGTGATCTACTGTGAGATTTCTGGGGTGTGTGTGTGGGATGCTGCTGCTTTTATACTCAGACACACACACATAAACACACACACACAGACACACAGAAGAGGGGTTGGGGGTAATTAGCATATCGAGGCCACGCCCTCCCGGCACGCGCCATATGGTGCTTACGTCATTAAAACGGCCCCGGGGATCACGTGACAAATCTTCCATTTGTGTCAGCCAAAGTCTCTCTCTCTCTCTCTCTCTCTCTCTCTCTCTCTCTCTCTCTCTCTTTGTGAGGAAAGTTTGACCATCTGTCACCCCACAAATGAACGCATGCGCAGACAGAAACAAACTCCTGCAAGGTGTGTGTGGCACGTGATAATTAAATGATATCTGAGTGTAAAGCAAGTGGGTCTATCAATACTTTATTAAAAGAGAAGAAAAAGACAGTGGTGATGGTGATGGTGATGATGATGAGGAAGATGATGGTGATATGTGAGGATGATGAAAACATCTTCATTAAAGTGACTATGATTATCAACAATGTCATTTTCATCATCATTACTATTGACAATGTCAGCATCATCGTCATCATCATCAATATAATCTTCATCATTATCTTCTTCATCATCAATCAATGATTAATATGATGTTAATGTTCTTGTGAATGATGAAGATGATGATGATGATGATAAAGACGTGGTGATGGTAAGATAATAATGAGGATCATCATCCTCAGCAACACCATCATCCTCATCACTGTCATCATCATGCTCTTGTTCATTATAATGAGGATGATGATGATGCTGCTGTTGATGATGAAGATGGCAATGATAATATGATGAAATGAGGATATTGAAAATCATCATCATCATCATCATCATCATCATCATCATCATCATCATCATCATGATCATCATCATCATCATCATCATCATCTTCATCAACATCTTCATCTTGTTATTCATTGTGATGAAGATAATGGTGATGGTGATGTTCATAGTGTTGTAGTTGATGATGATGATGATGATGATGATGATAATGATGTTGATCATCATCATACCATCATCTTCTCTCATCACTATCATCATCATCATCATTGTCAGCATGATCATGAGCTTCATCCTCATCATCACCTGTACCTTCATCTTGTTTTTCATTATGATGAAGATGATGATGCTGATAAACGTGTTCAGATGAAGATGATGATATGATTATGATGATGTTGAGGACGATGATGTTGAGGATCATCATTATCATCTTATTGTTGATTATGATGAAAATTATGGTGATGTTGCCAGATTAGTGAAATCAGAAAGTTGGCCAAAGAGTTCTTCAGCTCTCACCTCAAAGTGGCCCTTGGAGGTGTGGAAGGCCCCACTGACAGGAAAGAAGCAAGGACAACTTCATTACGGTATTTGTGTATAAATAGCTAACAGACCTCATGTGCTTTATTTCCCTTCAACTCAAGTCAAAAGTCGTTGTGTAGATATTAATCTTTCAATCCTGGGATCCATGTCCACACTCATGAGGAACGGACCGGACAACACAACATTCATCAGATTTTAAAACCCTTTTGCTGACCCATAACAACTTTTACTGTGACAGCCCTCCAGTGGTTGGATAATTACGGGTGGGAACAAAGGAGGAAGTGTTGAGAGCCAGAAAGTCAGCATAAGGAGGAGGTTGGGGTAGATGGGCGGATCAACAAAACATCAGACTTTTACATGGGAGACTACTGTTTGTTTCCTATTTTCTTCTCTATTTTCTTTCAAGAAGGACTGTTCCATAGTGAGATTTTTTTTGTCATGGTTAGCATGACGACACAGGTCTTCTTTTTTGACTCCAATCTTGACCCTTTCTTGAACCTAACCAAGTTGTTTTTATGCTATCTATCTATCTATCTATCTATCTATCTATCTATCTATCTATCTATCTATCTATCTATCTATCTATCTATCTATCTATCTATCTATCTATCTATCTAGTGCAACATTCTAAATGTCTTCCAGGAGAGACTGTATTTAAACAGGTGTTCCCCTCTCTTGTGAACATTCAGAGCAACTAAAAACCCTCTTTTCTACTGGTTGGGCCACACGTCATATGAACTGGCTCTCTTCTACCATAACCTCAGTCTTGTTTAATCATTATCGTGCAGCCTGTTTCGACTGCATGTGTGAAAAAGTCAACAGAAGAAGAGCTGGTGTGGACCAGTGGGCGGGGCTTCACTAACTTTTCCACATCTGAGTCAGACCTGCTGCATCAGAAGTCCGGCCAATAGGAAAGAAGCTGTGGACTTTGGACCGGGCTGTTCTGCAGTGAAGAGGTTACTATAGTGATAATGAACTGCTATGGGGTTACCAGGTAACTGTGGAGGACCTGTGTGTCGGTCCATCGTTTGGGACACTCTGGAAGCTAATGGTTAACACAGAATCAATGTCTCCATCTCTCTGCTGCTCAGATCAGGATTAATGAGTAGAAACTTGTGAGGGTATTAGATAAAGTCAGTTTTATATTTATGGTGAAAATTCAACATTTTCTCTGTTTGAGGTGCTTTACTACATTTAGTGCTGTAAATGAGCCCAGCTTTTATACTTTTACTGGATGTTAACATATGGACATCAGCTGATTGTACATGTTTATCAGGAGGCAGAGACAACACTCACTAAACACTGCTTTTCTTTTGTTATTCAAAGCAACGTGAACAAACAGCAACTTCCTATTGAATAAGTATTATTATCCTATACTGCTGTGTGTGTGTGTGTGTGTGTGTGTGTGTGTGTGTGTGTGTGTGTGTGTGTGTGTGTGTGTGTGTGTGTGTGTGTCTGTCTGTCTGTCTGTCTGCAGACTCTTTGATGTTGGGAACTGAGGTCGACCTGCAGCAGGTGGAGAACAGTGTGCTCGCCGTGGAGATGGTGTTAAAGGCGTGGCTTCAAGAGCAAGGAGGAGACAAGGAGCACCTGCACCTCCTGCTGCCAAGCCCGCTGGATAATCTTATTCCAGGTTAGAAGCTACACTAAAGCCCTTTTCAGACATGGGATGTGGAACATTTAAAGTGACAGCATTCTGTCATTCACACAGAAGTCACTTTCCAGTTAATGTTCATTCACAAACACCCACCACAATGCCAGAGAGAGCCACGGTATGCATGAGATATTTGTCATTCACGTGGGATTAGACAGTACACCAAGTGATGTATAATGCCTAATAATACGATAACACTAAATCCAAACAGATAGCTGCTTATCAAAGTGTCCAAATAACTAACAGCCCAGTTTTTTTTCTGAAGCTCAAGAAGCTCAGTGACAGCTCACTTGTCTGAGAAAATGAAAATGTTAAGCGGTCCGACCTTGTAAAATAACCAGCACATTAATGGAAAAGTGACACATTCAGACATGAAGCCGACACGTTCAGCTGCCATCAGATTAAAGGAACAGGGTGCATGTCTGAAAGGGGCTTAACGCACATATACACACTTATTCAACACTGGTTTATGTGTGTATATGAATGTAGGTGATGCTGAAGTCTTTAATGCATTGTATATGCTTCTCTTACATTATTTGGCACCTGTGCAGTGTGTGTGAAGTGTGACGTGCAGGAGCGTCTGATAAACCCCGCCCTCCTCCCGCTGGCCCCCAACCTGGAAGTGATGACTGAGAGCGTTCGGGACATCCTGCCTGTCACCAAGATGTCAGCCAATCAAAGCCCACCGCCACAGAGACTGAAAGCAATCAAGTAAGAGCGAGGCAACAAAAACATAAAGCCGTGTAAGAAATGTTGATACTTTTCCACATCCCTTTGTATGTGTTTAAATGTACTGTATTTTTTTATTTTTGATAAATGAGTATTACTTTAATGTTTGTGCATCATGTACAAGTAAGGGAGAGTAGAATATGTATCACGCAGTATCCAGTAAATCCCTGTCTGTCCATGAATGGCTCCTTTCTGGTAATGGAATATTTCTTAGATGAAACTCTCCAGTCACATCAGTGTGTGCTTTGTTCTGCCAGAGTCATCTGTTGTGATGCTAGAAATCTCTCAAAACAAGTACAGTCTAGCAGAAATAAAAGCCCCAGTACAGAATTTTTCCTTGTTTATGAGGAAATGTTTTTAGCCTCGTACAGTAGAAACTCCAAAGAAGTGGACAACTGTGGTATGAAATGAAAGGACAGGATGAGCTAACGACAACAGACACTTCAAAGGATAAGATTGTGAAGATTTGATTAATAAATCACAACACATCCCACTGAAAACAAGAGCAAATGGATGCTCTGATTAACTGCAGAAATGCTGATTCATTTTACAGACTTCTACGTCAAATAGTCTGTATGCACATTAGTCTGTATCTCACACAATTGTTGTCTTTTATTGTATTTTCTTACAAGACAAGCAGAAGAAGCTTTTACAGTAGATTGATAAAAAGTATTTAAAGATATCCTGAGGTTGTACTCATTTCAAGTCACACAGAGATTGTAAATGTATGAACTTTAAAGACCCCTTATGATGAAAAATTACATTGAGACTTCCATGATGTTTTTTTAGGTGCTAGAAGCAAATCATGAGTTCAATAAGCAACCAACGCCATGGCGGAGCATTTTTCACACAGAAAAAATGTTACTCCTTTCTTCCAAAGTTATTTTCATTGCTGCATGCATATAGACATGCTATTTTTTGCATCTAAAATTCATAGCAGTGCATTGGATATTCTCTCATTTAGAAAAATTGGTAGTAATTTATTATGTCATGTGGATAAAGTTAGCGGCTTTAAATCAAGCATGTGGTTTATTAATATCATAAACCTTAGAAGTGGCCATTTACTAAGGCTTGTACAGTTCACTTCAGCTTTTTAGAACATGTGGATATACACCAATAAGGCATAACATTATGACCAACTGCCTAATATTGTGTTGGTCCCCCTTATGTGGTCAAAAATGCTCTGAACCATTGGGCATGGAAAGAGGACCTCTCAGGGTGTCCTATGGGGTCTGGCACCAGGACGTTGGCAGTGGATCCTTTGGGTACTCTGGCTTGTGCAGTGGGGCCTCTGTCAATCAAACTTGTTCCACTGCATCCTGTTGATGCTTGATCAGAATGGGGTCTAGGAAGTTTGGAGGTCAAATCAACATGTTGGGCCGTTGTCATGTTCCTCAAGATGTTCCTGATTGTTTGATGTTTTTGCCATGTGGTGGGGTGCATTTTCCTGCGGGGGTAGGCCAGTGACATTTGGGATTAATGTTTATTTGGGTGTCTAAGTCTCATCAACACAGATGTTAAAATCCAAGGTTTTCCAGCAGAACACCACATAGAACCAAGATGATCAATGTTATTCACTTCACCTGTCAGTGGTCATGATGTTGTGGCTGATTGGTGTACATACTACAGGCTAAAAGCAACACAACTGCTGCAACCAAAGCAGGAAAGAAAGTTGGCATAAAAGGGCAGACTGTGTTAATGTGTAGGATGAAAGGTTTATTAATACAGTTGTGCACTACAGATCAACTACTACTACTGTGTGTAAGACTATCATTCTTATCGTTTCAACCCTGGTAGAGTTAAACTGCCTTGGGAACAACTAAAGACTGAATATTAAAACATAATTCAAATCAATAAGTTGGCTGAATGTAAATTTAGTAAACTAAACACTACAAAGAAAAAAAAAACAGTAAAATAATCAAAAATATTCTGAAGAAAGGGTGCCAGAAAAAATACATTTAAAAAAAACATAGAATACTGTATTTAAATCAGCAAAAAATATCGTCACTTTACAGATATTTGCTCTTATTTGAAAGGTAAAATATGTATATAAGGAATAAAAAATAGTAAATAATGTTTTAAACTCTTATTTTACAGATTTCACGGTTTCGTTAAACTACAGATAAGCAGTA
>OMNN01065526.1:0-10649 GCA_900302755.1 Chromis chromis
TTCCAGCATTGCATCTCTAAACTGTCCTCTCCTATAGTCAGGATGATTCATTTTGTCAGGTTTGTATTAAACGCTGCAACGAAACTTTAACAAACACAAAACCAACTAATAGAGATCATATGACTTCTATGAAAAAGTAAACCTCATGATTATGTAATTGTGCCTCCAAACCTCCCCAATCCCCAAATTTCCTCCAAGAGATTGAAACTCAATCATGAACCATATGGAATTTCAAATAATCAGATGTGATATAAGAGATTTTCGCACCTAATTCTTTAATAAATACGTCTACTGTACAGCAGAGGTGGGGACTCACATGTCTTGGATTCAAATCAACACACACTCAAGGCTTGAAATAAATGTTTACAAGCCCAAAAGTAAAAAATGTGGACATTAGGCTATGAAAATATAGAAACTAATTGAGTCCCACTCCCAGAGGCGAAGGCAAAGCAAAACACTGCATAATATCCACCAACAATTTAAGTGCACTGAAACCTTTATCCTCACTTTCTCTTTGTTCATTTTCTTGCCAGTTTTCCAAATGTCCACGTAAAGAATTATGACAAAATCTCATATTTCCAATCTAGCTTCTGCAGTACAGTGGGGTTATATGGGGGCATCCATCACCTGGTCACTGAGAAACAGCAGCTTGAACTGAGCTCAACCCGTTTCAGGAGCAGCAGCTTGTTGTAGGTGAAACACAGCTGACACTGCAGCGACCTCCTCCACCCTGCCACTCTCCACTTTAACGCCTCTGCGTCTCTTGTCTTTCTCCCCGTGTCTCTTTTTCATTCTCAGTGTTTTCCTGATGGTTTGGACTCAACACTTCCATAACAAATACACACTGTTGCCATGGTGACATTTCTCAGTGTCCCAGAAAAACACAATAGTGCATCACTTCTGAGAAGGAGGACCTGTTTAAATCCCTGGGTGACAAGTGTTGCTTAATGCTGCTATATGATTCTTAATAATGGCTTCAGAGGCCAGATTCTTTTTATTTTTTTATTTTTTTATTTTAATATATTTCATTTTGGGGAGGAAGTGATTTCACTTTGGTAATCTTCCATCAAGTACCACAAAATACTTTTTTTTGCATGGGTAGAAAACTTAATGTTTTTCCTGTTACGTAAAGCTCTCTCTATGATTTTCCCAGATGAGCTCACCTACTTTCTGCTCCTTGACACCACCTGACCAAGGCTGAGCTCTGGTTAACGTAACATATGTCAAGCCTGTGACGACTGTCTGTGTGTGTGGGGGGGTTTGGTATAGTCAGAGTAAAAGATAACATGAAGGATTAGGGCAAGCTATTTCTCACATAAGTTTTGATTCATCAGTTATCAAGCCCTTGATGCCTCATGTTTTAACGTAATCCGTGTGCTGCCTGTGTGGGATCTCTGGTGGGAGTCTGCTCAGCTGAGGGACTGAGGTGTGGCAGGGTTAAGAGGTTAAAGGTGCGCTCATATTCTAGAGTCACTGGTCCTTCCATGGAGATGAGAAAAACAAGTAAAGTTCCTGGCCAGCTATGCAACTACTTGCAGTAACACCACAAACCACAGGAGCATAATATGAGTCTTCAGTTTTATTTCATATGTTTTGACACCAATAAACTGTAGCTACTGTACATAGCTAAAGCATTCTTCATCTAAGGTTTTTATGTGAGGTTACAGAAGTCTGGAGTACTTCATCTTCAAGATGTCAAATGGACTGCGATAACAGAAATATTGTGCCTCTTATTGTCACTCTCAGACTCAGGCTCCGTTTCAGCCAAATTTGGTCATTAGAAGGAAACTCACCTCCTCACATGCTGTTAGGTATTACTGTCTGCTTGGGTTTTTGAGTAGTTTACATAACCTTGTGTCAAATTCCTCCAGTTACAGCATTACGTAGCTGCACTTCAGCTCACTGTTTTTGTGAGGTGAAGGTTAATTTCTCGTGCTGCGAGCATCTGCACACGTGTACATATGCATGGCTGTGAAAGGGCTGGTATTAAGGGTTCACGCCTGGTTAAAGTTCCGCTCCGTTCATTGAATAAACCCCTTAAAACTCATCTCTTTGTATCACAATTACATAATTAAAGTGTTATTTAAAATGGAAAATAATCCCTTTCTACCTTAGAATGGCTTTAGATGAACTTCTGCATCATTGTTTCCTTTAGAATGTGCAGATTTATAAAGTCCCTGCTTCTCTGCATTCACTGCTCCCTACTGACTGTGTCTCAAGCACACCAGCTCGGCTTGAACCCTGCTCAATAAACTGTAAAAGTATGATGTGCCACACAGTTGTAATGCTATTCTACAATATCATTTAGCAGACGCTTTTATCCAAAGCGATGTATATAGGTAGGTAGGCGGGGCAGCATAAAGGACCTTGCCTAAGGGTCTTCACTGGATACCTGCGCCCTGACCGGGATTTGAACCACCGATCTCCCATGCCAAGGTGTAGGGTGTTACGCACTGAGCTATCCAGCTGCAATACTAGAGTAATTCCATACATGTTCAAACTAGAAACCAACTCTGAAAAAAGAATAATGATAGAGAAAACCTCACCCTGCAAGTGCACAGGATCAGTTCCTTAGGTTTGTAATGTATGAAACCCTGAAGTCTGTGTTTTTGAGATGGTCATTGGTACACTGCAGACTCTGTAATTAGAGCAGGTATAATTTTCTAGGAAAAGTGCGATTTTTCGCACTATGTTGTATACTAGCTAAATTAGCATTTTTACACAGTGTAGATAGTGGAAGCAGTGTGTGCAAGGAAAACATACAGCTCTTCTGAGTTTCTGTACATAGATAATAAAATGAACATTACAAAAGACATGCTGAGAGCAGAATTAAGCAGAATATGGATACTGAGGACACAAATCCCTAGTGGAGGAGGCATAACAAGCTTGGAAGCGGCATACATGGAAATAAAAGACGAGAAGAGGGGCAAGCAAGTCAAGCTGCTAACTAAGCTAAAGGTTTGCACAATCTAGTGTGCTATTCCTTCTGCCTTTTGCTCACTGGACAATAAATTAGGCCTGATCCAGCTAAGATTGTGGACACAAAAGGAGATGAGGAACTGTTGTGCTTTCTCCGCCACATAGCTACTGCTAAGCAAACGTTACGAAGTGATGCTTTAAAGCACACAGACACTGCACAGCCCAGATTTCCTCTCTGGTCAAACCTATAAAATGTGATATGTCCTTTAACGCACTCAGCTGAAGCCGTGTTAAACAGAGACAGTCAAAAGCTGTGGTCCACTGGGCCCTAAATAAAGATTTTACTATGGCAGTTGTGGAACACTTTGAATTATTAAGCGATTTCAACACTACGAGCTGCTCAAGTCTCAACAGAGGTCGGCACTTTCATGCTTAGTGTTACTCAGTCAATACAGAACACAAACTACAATAAATTACAGCCAGTGGTTGAATCAAAGTTTGATAAACACTGAGTTGTATTTCCTAATCCAGACTCTAAAATAACAGAATGGAGGTGGCAGAGAAGAGAGGAGACAGTGAGCCTGTGTGATGTGGAGAAGGTTGACAGAAGCTTTTACTTCAAACATATCCTGGAAAGGCTGGTGAGCTCATGGAAAACCTTGATCTTTTACAAAGCGTCTGCAGATCCCAGCTGGTTTTCTGGCTTCACTTTAATGGTTGAATCACAGGATGGTAACAAACTACTGAAAAGCTTTTGGGGGCAGCAGTAGCCAAATGATTCGTAGAAGAGACATTTACATGGAATGTAGTTGGCTTAGATTCCCAGAAAGGCTGGAAAAAAGTTGTGTGACTGAGCAAAAGGTCCTTTTCTCTTCCTCAGGAGTTACTACTGAGGTGTCTATCAGCAAGGCCCTGGACAACTGCTCTCCTTAAATGGATAAGGGTATTAATAATATATTTTAAAAGCTGTCTGCAGTACAAACTCTACCACAGATTGTTGATGAGGTAAGAGAAGCCACTGTGCAGTTGCAAGTATAATGTTTGTGTAGTACAGTGATGTGTCTTCTCTGTCGTTGAGAAGCCACATTCTCCCAGTTAAACTTTAATTCATATCATCAATATTTTATGTTTTTAAATGTAATATTTCCAAACCAGGGCCTTGATCAAGTAGCCTGAGAAAACCCTAGGAAGCTACAGCTGTTATCTCTGTGGATCATCCATCCATCCATTATCTGTACACCGCTTAATCCTCTGTAGGGTTGCGGGGTGGCTGGAGTCTATCTCAGCCGACTCGGGCGAAGGAAGGGGACACCCTGGACAGGTCACCAGTCTATCACAGGGCTACACATAGAGACAATCAACCAAGCACACTCACATTCACACCTAAGGACAATTTAGAATAATCAGTTAACCTCAGCATGTTTTGGACCATGGGAGGAAGCTGGAGTACCCAGTGAAAACCCACGCTGCAAAGGGAGAACATGCAAACTCCACACAGAAAAGATCCCAGGCATCCTAACCGGGATGCGAACCAGGGATCTTCTAGATGAGGCGACGGTGCTAACAACCGAGCCACCAGTCCCCTGTGGATCAGATAAATATTTTTACAGCCCAAGATATTTCAGCAGTCAGTCTTTAAATCAAAAGTATATTTTTATCCTAATAGAGAAACTGGCATGTTGCTTTTTTAATGGAGACAAACAACAAAAATAAACAAGTAGATGGATCCAAAATCAACAACATAGCATAAAGTCTTTACAATCAATAAATTATGTTAGGGCTAGATAAAAAAAAACTAAATAATAATTGACCTTACATTAGGAATTTTTGTCTGCACAGATTATTTTTTTTATTTACATATTTATTTATTTATTGGCCACTTTGAGGCCATGGACCAACTGTAAGCACAACCCTAAAATCACACTATAAGCTTGTAATAAGGTTGCAATGTAAGTTCAAGATTCAAGATCAAGATTGCTTTTGATCCAGTATTCTCTAGCTTTAAATCTATTTTTGTCTCCACGAACTCCTAAAGAACTGAGTATTTTGCTACTTCCACTTAGGCTACTAAATGCTGTGCTAGATAGTAACTTATTTTGTCTCTCTGCCTTTTGATAAGCCTGGGAAGATGATGTACAGTGGGTTTATTGAAACCTTTTTGCTAAAAAAAAAAAAAACAGGGAGGGGGGGGCACAAAGAAGAGCAGAGTGACTAAACCAATACATATGTGGGCTGTAAAACCAAATTAATAAGCTAAAAAAATGCTAAAATGCTCTGTAGAACTGAGGCTGAGGGGAAATGCAGAGTCAAATATTTATCTGTTTCCATGTCTTTCATGGGAAATATAGTTTTACCCAGTTTTACCCTAAGAATATCTATTTGTGCAGTTTTAACTTGAACTTGGATATTTGTGCACCTTTAAATTGGATTAATAAACATCCAACGCTTTTGTATTAGCATCCTTCACTTGTGTTACTTCAGGGTAACAATATAAAGCTGATGCTGCTCAGAAAATGTCTTTACTGCTGCCTGGAGACTTTCAGTAAATCCAGACCATGCAGTCCAGGCTTTCAGAAAAAGACTGTGATAAGCTCATAATCATTGCCTTATCCACTCATTCTGCTAAATAAATAAGCATGTTGTTTATCGAGAATATCCGACATGATGAAGCATCGCTGCATAAACTCTTTACAGAGGTCATTCTAAATATTAGTGTCAGAAAGAGAGGGATCGCCTGTCTTATCTCCTCTTGGGAAGACGTTTGGCTTATTAGGTCAAAAAGGCAAATCCAAAGTATTCATTAGCTACTCTTCAGATTTATACATGAGGTAGTTTGTTGTTTTTCAACGCAGACAAATGGAAGAGAAGTGTTTACTGGGTTCTCATCATTTGTCATCAGAGCATTGAAGTGTGTTTTGGTGCTTTTGAAGACAAATTGAAGGGGGTGTTTACCGCTCAGCACACTTTGGGGCCCTGACCCACTGACCCAGAAGAGAGGATATGAGAGGAGAGGAGTGATAAGGGCAGACCTAATGTAATATGAAAAGGTGTTTTAAGACAAAGCTAGCAGTGTTTTAAACGTTAAAAGTCCATGACAACTAACCTCTCTATAGCCACACAATGCAAAGTCATACTGTACAATGCCAGTATTATGTAGTCTAACAATAGACAGTAATCAGAAGAGATGTCTCTCCAAAAATATTCTGTATATAAATTTACTTTCAGTGATTTATAGTAGTGCCAAGGTTTATTTTTTTGTACCTGGATTTTCTGTTCCAGGTGAAGAATCAAAGCATCATTTAAAGTAAAATTTGGAGGAAATATACCCAGTAATTAAAGAAATATGTGAATTAATGATGTTTAGAGGTGCAGATTTTATTACCTTCACACAGAGCTGGGCTTTTCCTCTTGTTTACTGAAAAAAGAGTGGCATCAATCTTCTCCTCCAACTCTCAGCAAGAAAGCAATTGAGCGTATTTCCCCAAAACGTCAAACTATTCCTTTAAAATTGCATAAATGTGTACTCAAACTAAAACAGATCTGGTGTGTGGAGGTGTTGCTTTATCTATTTTTAACAGGAGGTCCAGATGTTCTCAATAGCGCAACCCAAAGACCACGTTTGAGGACTTCTCTTCGTCCTCACAAAAAAGGAAACTGATTTTTAGGGGGTTTGTAGGGAAGGAATTGAGTTAGGGTCTGTTTATGTTTCTGTCTGTGACTGTGTGTGAGTTTCCACCACTTCAAAGGCCTTCTGTGGCCCCCGAGGTCCTCATAGACACCATGCAGGTGTTTCCTTTGAGTAGACACATACTGTCAACATTTCGGTCATGAGCCAAAAAACTTCACAAACTATAAACCCTGGAAGGATACCCGCTCCGCAAAAGAATAAAGGGTCTTCATCCACCGTTTCACTTGTGTTGTAGCTTGCAGCAATTAACATCTGCTGGAGTGAAGTGTGAGATGAGGCTCCTGCTGTTGCTAGAACATGTGAAAACCTTTTTCAAGTTCATCGCTTCAAGTTATTCACTTTCACAGCCTGTTGCATTGAGAATAAAAGCATGCTCAGGTCGTACAGAAACACTACTTAGTTAAGCTGAAATAGCACCAGTGTTTTTATAGGCCTTGGGGTTAACACGTGTGAAATACTTCAAGTCCAGAACCAAATACTTTTTCAGTCTGAGGATCTTCAGAAGAGACAATAATAAAATCTTTTTTGGTCCGAGTGAAGGACAGATCGTCAGACCGCTGTCTCAACACTGTACTGTCTGTTGCTCAGTCAGCAGCAGCGTCTGTCCAGATGCTCACGCTCAGTTATTTTTTTTCTCTTCAGGAGAAGCACACACTAACAGGAGTGGGCCATTGACCTCCTTCACCTGGAGGGTGAACAGTAACAGGGCATGTTGTCTGTCTGGATGGATGATTGCATGGCTGGCTGCTCTGCAGACTGTCTGCCCACCTCTGACTCTCGCTCACTCTATCCTGGTCTGTCTCTCGGGCCTGTGCTTTCTGTCTCATGGTCCATTTGTCAGGAGGGATGGAGAAGGGAAATGATATCCTCATTAGTGTTAGACTCAGTGACGAGATATACAGCTGTAATCTCAGTAGTGTTAGACTCAGTGACGAGATATACAGCTGTAATCTCAGTGTCAGCGCACCTTTTATATCTCTGTTAATAACTGGTGAAAACAGCAAGTTAAAGTACAGGTAGAGCTGCATCTCAAAGGCCAAAGGTCAAGTAGGCACCTGTTGAAACCTTCCATTTCTCCCAGATTACTCAAACAAAGATACTTGCAAAAAAAAAAAAACTAGCAAAAATGAACGATAACATTAAAAATATTGCAGCTCTAGACACTGAAGTTCATTGATACAGTCCTTACTTGGGTTATGGACTGAATTTTAAAGAAATTAATGTTTTTGTTCAAACAGGAGTTCCACCAAATATAACTGATTAGTTTTCAAGGTTACAAGGTCGGCGTGGTGCTCTCGTTAGCCTGCCAGAATTGGATAATCAAAAGGATGAGTCATGGGAGACTCATTAAAAATATTTAGTCTGAAGTGTGTGAAGACATGACTGGAGCAAACAGTCTGCTCAAATCACAGTCAAACGGTAAGAAGCCACACCTTAGCTGATTACCTCGAGGTTGACCGGCGGTAGACATTTGCATAACGAAGCCTGTCGACTTTCTTACGCACAGCAATGAGTGAAAACATTATGACCTCTCAGAGAATAAAGTTGATTCTTTTGTAACAATGGAGCACATCAGGGTCTGGCATGATAATTCATATTCAACATGTTGGATATGGAAGAAATCAAAAGATCTGAGCAACTTTGACAAGGGCCAAACGGTTATGGTCAGACTACTGGGCCTGAACGTCTGACTACCTACTGACAGTCATTCAAAGGAGGCGCAAACCGTGAACTGGCGACAGGGTGTTGGGGGATCAAGGATTTGCTGCGTCTTGGTGCCAAATAGCACAGGGCACCTTCAGAGGTCTTGTAGAATCCATGCCTCAGTGAATCTGAGCTATTTTAGGGACATGCATGGCAGCTGCAGCGTATTAGACAAGCGTGGCTGTAATGTTTGGGCTCATTAGTGTACATGATACTGAAGACGAGTGAAAGAAAAAAAATGGCAAAGCTGAAAGGATTGAATCACATTTGACTAGGATAAGTCTGTTAAGACTAAAATTTGATCACAGTCCACATTATTCCACTTTTGATTCTAGATTCAGTATCACAGACACTTAAAGTTGTAATAACATTAACCCCATTAGCCTCCTGCTCTTTAACATCTCTTGGTCAAACGTGGACCAGCATGGGCCAAGATGGGAAGTGAGGATAAGACGTTTCCATGTGAGTCCACTGCTGGCATGAAAAGAATATAGTGCACAAAATAAACAGCCAATGCTAAAAGGCTAAAGTCTGATCTTATCTTATCTTATCTTATCTTATTAACTTAACTTAACTTAATTTAACTTATCTTGTCTTATCTGATCTTGATGATGATGATGCATTGGTTTTATATTGCGCTTTTCTGTCTTTTGGACACTCAAAGACGCTTTACATTGCATTGCATTATTCTTTCACTCCCTACCCGATGGTGGTAAGCTACGTATGTAGCCACAGCTGCCCTGGGGTAGACTGACAGAAGCGAGGCTGCCATTCTGCGCCATCAGCCCTTCCAACCACCACCAACCACTCACTCTCACACTGCATTCACCCAGGCTTCCTGGTGTTCCCTCACAGTCTCCCATCCAGGTACTGACCAGGCCCTACCCTGCTTAGCTTCCGAGATCTGACGGAACGGGCATCCACAAGGCGGTTTGGCCTCAAATCTTAACATCTTAACTTGTCTTGTCCCATCTTACCTTAACTTATTAACTTTAATTAAGTTCATTTAACTTAACTTGTCTTATCTGATCTGATCTTAACTTATCGTATCTTATTAACGTAACGTAACATAACTTAGCGCAACTTAGCGTAACTTAACTTAACGTAACTTGACTTGTTAACTTCACTGCAGTTCATTTAACTTATCTTATCTTCATTTCTGCTGCAGAATGGAGTATTCCTTGTAATCATTTGTTTTTTACTTTTACCCTCACTTTAGTCTACTTGTAGATTAAAGGATTTTGTCAAATAACTAATGGAAAACAGTTGTCCTGTAGCTGGTAGTGCGATCCTGAAACAAAGCCTTGACTGTGGTTTCAGTCCAAACCCAAACAACTCAGAGCGCTGCTTTCTTCTCATGCCCGGACAAAGACCAAGTGGCATGGTTTGTTCATGTTGACAAGGCCAAATAAACTCTCTGCATTTCATTTTTTGTAACCTGTACAGACTTCAGTGTAAGGTCCATTGTAATGCATATATACAAGGATGACAGTGTATATTTTACACCTGTGTGTTTATGTGTGTGCTTGGAAAAACCATTCAACACAGTTTTTTCTGCACTAAATGGGCCGTGGTATGATGCAGTGTTCCCTTGTTCTAAAACTGGAAGCAGAGCAGAGTACCCTGCAGGAGTAAATGTCCCAGAGGCAAGCTGTGAGCTTTTCAGTGCCTCCTTTTTGCATTGCTGTTGAAGTAGTTTGTTCTCAATTGTTACAGGTTGTGAAACATCTTCTACAGACAATAGTTCCCCAGCAATCCCAGTATCCCTCCAGAGTCCGCACTGTTGAAAGTTTAGACCACAAATACTATGTACATAACAGATTCTGTGAAAGCTTTGAATCCCACTGTTTAAAAATAGAAACACCAGCACAATGTAATGCAGTCCAAAGCCTGCTGTGAAAATATAACCGAACATGAATTACTAGACAAGATGAACATGAATTAGTTTCTGAGATGACACACACGCTGTGCTGTAAGTGCATATGAATCAATTTCCTGCAGCCTGCAATATGTCAGCCTGTAAAACCAAGGCCTTTCAGTTTGCATGGACTTTGTCTCATTGTATCCATATGTAATCTGTCTGAGCTTTGTAGCTTTGCATACATTTGTGTCACATCTTTAAAATCGTACACTCCTAAATTACCTGCTTTACTTCCATTTTGGGTCAAGAGGATTTTTGTATTAACTGGGCTATACTGCAAATGCTGTAAAAACAATCCTTCTAATGATATTTATTGGAGATGTTAATATTAAAAGAGATCACTCAAATGCATCACTGCTACCTTTATTATCCCAATAAGCGGCATTTCACTAGTGGTACATATACCATATGTCCGTA